>JAINRI010000178.1:0-2500 GCA_025413485.1 Ficus microcarpa | reverse complement strand
ACTAAGTAATCTGTTCGCCGATTCTTCCGACTTGCCCCCATGGTTCGATGGTCAAGTATCTTCACCACCTGCTTCTCGAAATGAGTCCGCACATTCGGTGGGGCTCGCCTCACATGTTGCCGATCCCGGTCAACATCCTCCACGTAAGGCTTCAGAAAACTAACATGGAAAGTTGGGTGGATCTTCATCCTCTCCGGCAATTGGAGTCGGTAAGCCACATTGCCCACCCGTTTGATCACCTCGAAAGGCCCGTCATACCGCTGCACCAAGCCTTTGTGAAACCGTTTGTCTGTGACCTTCTTCCAAATCTGAGGAGTGAGTTTCAATAAGACCTTGTCTCCCACTTGAAACTCTAATGGCCGCCTATGTTGATTCGCATACTTCTCCATCCTCCGTTGTGCCTTCGCCAAACTTTCCCGAGCCTGTTCAATGAGTTCTTGCTTATCACGAGCAAAACGATAGGCTGCAGGACACTCTCCTTGGGCCTTCATCTTGGCTACATCAAGAGGGGTCAAAGGCTGATGTCCCATCACAAGCTCAGCTGGACTCAAACCTGTAGATGAAGACTTATGCAGGTTGTAGCAAAATTGGGCCGTATCAAGCAAACTCACCCAATTCCTTTGACTGGCCGTCACATAATGCCTCAGGTACTCTTCCAACAACGCATTGATCCGCTCCGTTTGGCCATCGGTTTGCGGATGATTTGCTGTGGAAAACTTCAATTCCGAACCCATCAATTTGAACAAAAAGTCCAAAACTTGCCTGTAAACCGAGCATCACGATCGCTGACTATGTCTTTGGGGACTCCGAACAACTTAACCACATGCTTGAAAAACAACTCCGCTGCTGCTTCGGCAGTGCATGCATGCGGCGCACCCACAAAGACTGCAAACTTAGAGAAGCGATCCACCACCACCATCACCGATCTTAGACCATCCACCGTTGGAAAACCCGAAATGAAGTCCATGGAAACGGACTCCCATTGTCTCTCCGGTATAGGCAATGGCTGGAGCAACCCCGCTTGCTTCTTCCTCTCGGTCTTGTCAATCTGACAGGTTCTACAAGTGCGAACGTACATCTCGATGTCATCCTCCATTCTTGGCCAAAAGTACGTCCTAGATAACAATGCCACCATCCGTTCCACACCCGGATGTCCGGCCCATTGAGGGTCGTGAGTCTCTCTAAGCAACTCTCTTCTAAGTCCACCACCCGCGGGAACATATAACCTGCTGCCTCGTGCATAAAGCAGGTCACCCTCAATGAAATACTTCCGAACCAGCCCTTCCTTGACTCGTTGTCTGAGCTGTTCATACGTCTTGTCTGCCAATGCCTGATTCTTGACCCTATCAAGAAAATCAGACTGCACAGTGGTTAGCGAAGCAACAAAAGTTTTCACCTCTTTTCGGCTAAGGGCATCCGCCACTTGGTTCTGACTTCCTGGTCTGTGTAGCCAAGTAAAGTCGAACTCCGCCAAGAATTCTTGCCACCGGGCTTGCTTGGGGGTCAGCTTCTTCTGCGTCTTGAAGTAGGTGTTAGCAACATTATCAGTCACCACCACGAACTTGGTTCCAAGCAGATAATGCCTCCAAATTTCCAAACAATGAACCACGGCCGCCATTTCCTTCTCGTGGGCTGAATACCGCTGTTCTGCCTCCTTGAGCTTTCGGCTCTCAAAGGCAATGGGGTGTCCCTCCTGGACCAATACCCCACCAAGGGCTCTATCCGAGGCATCCGTATGCACTTCAAAAGGCAGTTCAAAGTCAGGTAGCCGCAGCACCGGTTCCGAAGTCACCGCACACTTGATCCCATCAAATGCATCCTGACAATCCTGCGTCCATTCCCACTGCTTTTCCTTCTTTAACAGATCCGAGAGAGGGCTGGCCTTCTTCGAGTACCCCTCAATAAACCGTCGGTAATAGTTCGCCAATCCAAGGAAGGACCGCAACTCCGAGACTTTGGTTGGGGCTGGCCACTCAAAGATAGCCTGAATCTTCCTCTCATCCATCCGAATCCGACCTTTACTCACTTTGTGACCCAGAAACATGATCTCCTGCTGGCAAAACTCACACTTTTCCTTCCTCACATAGAGCAGGTTCTTCCTCAACGCTGAGAAAACCAGCTTCAAGTGCTCCACATGATCTGCAAGAGTCGGGCTGTACACAACAATATCGTCCAAGTAGACGACTACAAAGTGGTCTAGGAACTCATAAAGCACATCATTCATGAGATTGCAGAAAGTAGCAGGGGCATTCGTTAAGCCGAAAGGCATAACTAGGAATTCAAACGAGCCATACCGTGTCACACACGCTGTCTTCGCTTCATCACCTACGGCAATTCTCACTTGCCAATATCCTGACCTCAAATCAAGCTTCGTAAAGAATGCTGCCTTCGATAGCCGATCGAACAAGTCTGCAACATTGGGGACAGGATATTTGTTCTTCACTGTGATTTTGTTCAAGGCACGATAATCCACACACATCCGTAGTGTGCCATCTTGCTT
>JAINRI010000177.1:0-45723 GCA_025413485.1 Ficus microcarpa | reverse complement strand
TTAATGTTATCGCCGTTCGGCGAATTATCATCCTAGCATTTGGGTGATCGTTTTCTCTCTTTTCATTCCAATCCCAAAGTAAGTTTTTCCTTTTTCACCTTTTAATTCAAGTCTTCATTTGTAGTTTCCGATTTCTGTCTATTCTTTTGTTTTCTATGTATTAGATGTTAAACACAAGAACATGGTAAAAGTCTGTTTTTATCATACATTCAAACTCAGATCTCAAATATTAAATTCAAATTTTTGAAAGTGAAAAACTTTAAACAAAAGTTTGAAAACTGGATTTGAAGTGGAGTGCTAAATGAGAGCTAAACGTAGCACTTATAGGGACTACATTTTGAGGTGTAGGTTCAAATTCCTCAAATGAGAAGGAAAAGGCATGCGCAAGACTTTATATGTATGCATATAAATTGTGGTCCCAAGTTTTTTTTTTTTTTTTTAATTTAAATTGTGGTCCTAAGTTGATTATTACATACTTTTCAACTTTTGAGTGGATTGAGTTTCCCTCTTTTTTTTCTTTGCTTTCTTTCTTTCTTTTTTTTTTTTTTTTTAATTTCCCAATCTTCATTCACAGGAAACTTCAGCCGACAGCGACATCAATAACAGGATCCTGGAGTTAAAGGAGGAAGTGAGGAGGATGATTGTAGCTCCTCTGCAAGATCCATCCAAGAAGCTGGATTTGATCGATGTGATCCAACGCTTAGGCGTGTCTTAGCATTTCGAGAACGAGATCCAAGAAATTTTACAGCAAATTCACGATGGCCTTCACAACCATACTCATAACTTGGAGAGCAACTTTCACAATGAACTTTACACTGTTGCTCTTCGCTTTCGGTTGCTTAGACAACAAGGTTATCATGTTTCATGTGGTAAGTATTATCTCGACAAATAATATTACTATATATCACCATTAATTTTTAATTGATCACAATGCACATGTAAACTATGTACGAGATTTGCTATTTAGAAGCCACAACTTTCAATAAAAAAATTAAAACACCATTTTTTTCATTGGACATCATATTGTGACTATTAAAAACGTTCATGTAACAACATGTGCCAATAAAAATATAAAAAAATAAAAACTATATGTGCCATCTAGTCAGGGGATGTGTTGAAGTTTCTCTGATATCACTCACTTTTCATTTAAATAAAAATAAAAATAAAAAATAAAAAATAAAAAAAGAGCTCATGCAACTATATGTTGATGGTCTTAAACAGATATATTCCAAAAGTTCATGAACGGGGAAGGGAAGTTCATGAACACACTTGCGAGTGATATCCGAGGAATGTTGAGCTTGTATGAGGCGGCATATCTTAGGGTGCATGGAGAGGACATAATAGACGAAGCACTTGACTTCACTACTGCTCAACTCAAGTCCGTCGCCTCTCAAAATTTGTGCCATAGCAGTACTCTAATGGACCAAGTGACGCATGCCTTGGAACAGCCTATCCGAAAGGGCTTAACACGGCAAGAGGCAAGGCATTATATGTCTGTTTACCAACAAGACCCTTCACATAACAAGGTTCTCTTAAATTTCGCAAAGTTAGATTTCAACCTTCTACAGAAAATCCACCAGGAGGAACTAGGCCATATTGCAAGGTTGGATTATAAACAAATACAAATTTATTCGCCCTACAAAATTGATACTCATTAAAATGACAACAAATTTATTGAATTTTGTTATGATTAAATCAGGTGGCGGAAGGATTTGGATTTTTCAAGGAAGCTGCCTTTTGCAAGAGATAGAGTGATTGAGTGCTACTTTTGGATTTTGGGAGTGTATTTTGAGCCTCATTATTGCTTTGCCAGGAGGATTCTAACCAAAGTTATTGCCATGACATCAATTATTGATGATATATATGATGTGTATGGAACACTTGAAGAGCTAGAGCTCTTCACTGAAGCATCAGAAAGGTTAGTTTACTTCGATTCCTACACAAACCAAATGTATCTATATGTTTGTAAAAAACTATGGACGGAAAAATTATGAGAAGGCTAATGGGGTGCCCACCTAATTAGGTTGTCACAAACTGATTCCTGTCACTGTAATTTTTATTGTATATATACAACTCGTAGTTGTACAAATAATACAAAATTGTAAGATAGTCCTTTGATGTGGTATAGATACTTTTCAGGTGGGATATTAGTGCCATCGATCAGCTTCCGGAGTACATGAAAGTGTGCTACAAGGCACTATTGGATGTTTACTCTGAAATTGAAGAAAAACTCTCCAGCGAGGATGGAAAACTGTATCGGCTAGACTATGCTAAAGAAGCGGTAAGTAAATTAATATTCAAGGCGTGGTTGGTACTTATCTAAATGTGTTTTTTTTTTTTTTTTTTTTTTTAAGTAAAACGAAAGGTGAAGGTCTTCTTGGGACGTTAATGCCACCAAAAAAAAAAAAAAAGGGATGCTGCTTCCCTCTAGATGCTTTGGATACCGTATAACAAGCGATCTATTTAACCTCAAATTCAAAGAGAAAATATGGACCATTCTTTTGTTTCTTAAAAATGACAATAAAAACAAAAGAAAAAAAAAGGAAACGTTTTAATGTCAGTGCTTAATATATATAAAATTTTGATATTTTCACATCTCCAAGGCAATCTTATGTTGTTGTTAGCAATCTCTTTCGTTCTCAGATGAAACGTCAAATCAGAGCATACTTCCAAGAAGCAAAGTGGTTCCACCATAAATACATACCAACATTGGAAGAATATATGCGGGTTGCACTCGTCACCTCTGGGTACGCTTTGTTAGCAACCACATCTTTCGTCGGAATGGGTGACATTGTCACAAAAGACTCCTTTGAGTGGGTGTTTAGTAACCCTAAGATGGTAAGCGCTTCAGCAGTCGTTTGCAGGCTCATGGATGACATAGTGTCCCACAAGGTAATTAAGCACATGATATTAGTGACGCGAAATTAATTTCGAGAATTTTATTTTTTCCTAATGACTTTGCAGACTTACCAATACGTTGACCTGGTCTATAAGATTGGCCTTTTTCTATTAGTCAATTATATTATAATTAAAATTTATGACATTTAAGTTCTAACCCTAAATATATAAACAATCTCATTTTAACATATAGTTTGAGCAAAAGAGAGGGCATGTCGCTTCTGCCGTGGAGTGTTACATGAAACAATACAAGGCCACAGAGGAAGAAGCGGTTGAAGATCTTCGGAAACAAGTTATTAGTGCATGGAAGGACATGAACGAAGAGTGCCTCTACCCAATCAGTGTCCCAATGCCTCTCCTACGCAAATTCTGAATCTTGCATGTGTTATGGATGTCGTTTACAAGTACGAAGACGGCTACACCCATTCTGGAGTGGTGCTCAAGGATTTTATAGCTTCTATGCTCATTGATCCTGTGCCAGAGTAAGCATCCAATTTGGACTATGTCTACAGAAATTATGGAAGGCTTCTTATGTGTAATGCATGTACTTAAATAGTGGCTTTTTAATTAAGTTTATTGCTTTTCGGTAAAATTATACTTAATTAAGGACTGGTTGTAATCTGCTTGATGTTGTAGAAAATTGGGTCTTAGAGGATCTAATAAATACAAGTGTTTTTTTTTATTTTTTTATTTTTATTTTTTATTTTTGGTGTATCACGTTCGAAAAATTATATTCCCTTATTATTCCTAGTAAACCAAAAAGCCCAACAAACTGAAAATATAAAGTATTAGAGAAACAGAAATAATCACAATGAATAAAGGGATATTCCGCCTACTACTCATGATTTCCACAAATAGTACAATAGCTAGCCATAGCGAGACAACACTAAAGAGCATTGATTGTGACAAATTTGACTCCCAAAGTGTGAAAATAATAAATCTGACATGTTATTCTATTTTATGTTTTTTGCACAATTGTGAAGTTTTAAAACTTGTGAAGTAACTTATGTGAAATTGGAAATACGAACGTAAATAAAAATGTTAATCCACCAATTAATAGCAATTGAATGCTAAAATTTGGCATTATTTGGTAAACTTGATATTAAATTTGTCACTAATAGGGATGACAATGAGGTGGGTGGTCTTAACTTTTTCACCAATAAAGGAAACCTATCCTGAGCCCTTTAACTTGTTTTCCCATCTCGTTTAAAATGGGTCACTACCAGGTCAATGTGCTCACAAGTAAGTCGTCCTCCTTGGTTGCCAAGTTTGACATCTTAACTTAGCATAAAGAGTGATTTTTCCATTCAAATTCTGAAATTTGACATCAAAATTTAATCTAAAACCCCATTGGAGGTACTTGTAGATATTTCCCATGAGATTGGAAATTTTAAAGAAAAAAAAAAAGTTTAGTTGCTCAATTGGTCCCAAACTATTGTGTTTGTAATGTTTTGATCCTCATTCCTTTTTTTTTTTTTTTTTTTTTAGTTGAAAAGATTTTAACTCTTAAAAGAGCACAAAAAGTCCTCTTTTCTTTTAATCAATGGAATCCATTAACTACCGTTAACAGAGTAGCTCAACTGCTCTATTGATCTCTAAATTAATGCATTATGTGACGTCTTGGTTCCCATTTTTTGTAACAGCTGAAACGCCAACTTTTACAAATTTACTAAATTTACTTTCAGAAAATAAAATAAAATAAACCTTACAAAGGATTATTAGTGAAAATATCTCTCATTCTCTCTCCTCACACGCTCTCGATCTCCTTGTCTCTTTCTCTAGCTCTCTTCTGGTTCTTCACTCTCAAATCGTGACCTGACAGTGACAATAGGGGCTGTGAGCCTTGTACCTGTGACGCCCCCTTACTACGTAAGGCCGTCACTCCTTACCTTACTTAGATTACTTGAAAATTTGGGGATATATTTTTTTTTTTGAACTTCTTAAAACTCTTATGTCTCATTTTTTTTTTTTTGAAACCTACTTATAAAACATTTGTCTTTAGTAAGATATCATTACTACTCAAGTAAACGATTACTTAGGGTATTTAGTTCCAAAATACCATAAGGTATAATTTGTCTTTACCATACATGCTTATATACAAAAACTTCTTTACATCAAAAGATTTGCGGAAATTATGCGTAGTGGTATCCATACCGCCTTCGTCTGCCGCCACACCGCCCCAACAATGCCCAGCATTAAGCTGCGGGTTTCTTACCTACAGTATGAAATATAACTGAATGAGCTTTCGCCCAGTAAGCACAAACATATCTCACAAAACATTTAAACATCATGAAGAAACATACATCATCATATGCATATGCATGAACCGGTTATGTTCTATTTATGCATTTCATTCATTTTCTTATCTTTCTTATGGGCCCCATAGTGTACGTACCCTTAACATATAGCGCGCCGCTGGATACAGTTAGATGGGATTGCAAGTCCCTAACTGTACCCAGGAAACATGTGTGATTACACCCTCTTACATAAGCGCGGGGGTGAATCCATAACTTGTACATAAAAATCCTCCACCACAAGGAGGTTGGTACGACACTTTACTTGTGACTTCTTACCATGTCATTTATCTTTAGTGAGCATACAATATGATGTCACTACATGATAACATACTTTTCATTTCATTATTAACATGGCATGGCATTCTTTTCATTCATGGCATTTGCAGATATGACATTTTCATAAACATGACATTTTACAAAAATAGCACTATTATGATTATTTACAAAAATAGCACTTTTCATCAACACAGCATTTTACGAAAATAGCACCTTTTATAAATATGGCATTTCGCAAAAATAGCACTTTTCATCAACATAGCATTTTACGAAAATAGCACCTTTTATAAATATGGCATTTCGCAAAAATAGCACTTTTCATAAAACATGGCATTTCACAGATATAGCACACGACATATTATAGCACATTTGAAAACTACATACTTGAACATAATTTACTAGTTTTCATACTGCAGGTGAGGTTTGTACTTACCTCTAGTGCCGTGTTCCTTAAAATCGCGTTCCGTAACTCGTCGGCAACGGCAATTCACTTTCCTGATATACCAAAAATATAGGATCAGGATCCTTTCGTAAGGTGTTGGTGACCTACCAACACTCACGCTTACTTTTGGTTGTATGTCCCCTACACATGTTATCCATCTAGGCCATTTTTACCCCTATTCTTTATTGAACTTGGATAATTCCTTATGAGGTTACATTAGGTAACCTTTTTGGTTGGAGTCTTGTTCTCTTATTGGGCTTTGCTCATATATCCTTGTTATTGGGTTATTTCCTTTAACCCATTAAATCTTAGCCCAATATACATGTGGGTATCCCTTAGGGTTATGTTGGGTAACCCTTAAGATTAACCTTAATTAACCTTGGGTCAACCTTTTGTCAACCCTTGGTTATCCTTGGGTATGTAACTCGGACCTAATATCCGGTTACCGTTCGTAATCGGCTTGTTTACCAATTTTACCTTAAAATTCCTCTTCCTTATATTATGGAAAATCTTGTGTGATTAACTCCCAAAATCCTCCATTCTTCTTGTAAAAATCCTAACTCCTTTTAGTTAGAAAATTCATTAGCTTAAATTTATTATTTTCTTCAACTTGCAATTGTTTGGTTGAAACCCTCTTTTTCTTTTCTTTATGGAAAAACGTAAATTTCAAACCCGAGCCCTTTAAAATCCATGGTTTTCGAAATAATTATTTTATAAAATCATTTGGGGTCGGAAAATACCTTTGGAATGGTTTCCGATGCTAAAATGACCATTTTGGAACACTTCATTACTCTTCTAGAAAAGATTTTCGTGAGATTCATTTGTTGGTTTTCGGACTCTCTGCGCGCCTCTCACAAAACGTGCCCAGTTTAAAAATCGGCTCGGAATCTGAAAAACTTTTCTTCACGAAAGTTGTAGCTATCGAAAAATGCTAGAACTTTCATGTTTTGCACAAAATCTAGTTCGGCCTAGATCAGTACCAGTTTTTATTTGAAAACAGGTTAAGTCTGGAAAACTGTGTGGAGAACGTTCCAGGGTTCGGCCACGGGTTTCGAGTAAAACGAAGGCCTTTGGAGACTTATTTCGCGATTCTGTCTGCGCTGTCCTCTAGGAAAAGTTGTTCCGAACAACTTTCATGTTTTGAGTTTTTCCCCGTTTGGCCTCTAAAGGCCTTATATTTCCGTTTTTCCAAAACTGCTCAGGTTCGAAACCGAACTGGCAGCTTGTTGAGTTACTCCGGTTTACCTCTTAAGCTAGCATACAATAAGTGGGTTGTTTTGGCAGATTTTTGGCCTAATCTTATGGGACATACAACCTATCTTCTAGCATGAAAAATCCATCATTTTCATGCACAAATTTTTAAAGCAACAAGCATAGAAAAATTAGCCAACCAACCCTAACCTATCAAGCACATACACACCATAAATAGGGCTGAAAATTAAATGGACTTATGTCCTTACAAATCTCTTGATCCAACCTTAAAAACACTTAAATAAAGCTTAGATCCAAGGGGTTTAAGAGATTTACCTCAACTCAAGTTAGGGTTTTTCAAAATCCCAAAGATTTTCTTCCTTCCTTGGCTTGCTCCTAACCCACGGTTTTCTTCATAAAAATGCATCCAAAAATTTGTTGTTAGCTCTTCTTGCTTCCAACTAAAACCGAAAATCATCAAGGGAGGAATCCAAGAAATTTTCAAGATTCTCTTACCTCTTCCTCTCTTGCTTCTTGGTCGGTCAATGCTCCCAAAAACTCACAAGAAAATTTTCCAATCTCTCTCTCTCTTTCTCTCAAAGCCGTGCACCCTCTTGGAATGGGATTCCAAATTTTTTTTCCTTTGCTCTCACTCTCTCCTCTCTAGCTGCCGTGTATGAAGAATGAGAATGGCTAGGATTTTTTTCTTAGTTTCTCAAGCAAAAAGCTAGAGAGATGGGATAGGCTTGATGTGAGAAGTGGAGTGGTTGGAGTAGATGGTTTCTTGTCCCTAAATGGTGGGTTGTGTCTCCCTTTCTTTTCCTTGATGCTAGCTGCCGAATCCAAGGGGGATTATGGGGCATGGGCTGCTGCAAATTGAAGAGAAAAGGAGGACAAATGGCAGCCCTTGGTTGGCTCTAGAGAGCTTCTAGAAAAATCTCCCACTTGTCTCACCTTTTTGGTCCTTAATTTGTGGCTTTATGCCTTGTCATTGTTCCCATTTTTTTTTCTTTTCTTCCTTCTTCCTTGTGGCAGCCGGACTTTGTGGGGAGGGAGAGTATGGTTTGACTCATTTTTGTTCAACAAAAATGACTAGAGAGAGAAGAGGTTTGATGGATAGGAGTTGGTGCACTTTTCCTTGATTTATGGCTTTGTGTCACACTTTGCTTGTTCTTTTGGTTTTCTTTTCTTTCTTTCCTTTGCCTTTCCTTCTTGTAGCCGAATTTATGGGGGAGAGGACAAGCTCATATATATATTTTTTTTATCTTGGTGAGTGGAGAATGAGATCATAGGTATGGGCTCTTGTCCTTTGCTTGGTTAGATTTTGGTGTGTCATTTGGTTACCAACTAACCAATTTCTTTTCTTTTCCTTGTCTAGTTGGCCGGATTTTCATGGGGCTAGAGGTTGCCATTCCATTTCAATTTTTGGTTAGGGAATGGTGGTGTCATTACAAGGACATCATCTTCCACTAACTCTTCTAAGGCCTTGTTTGGCCATTTCGTCCTTTCGTGATTCCTTTCGCGCTCTACAGTCATTTCCAACACTGTGATGAGCGTTTTTATTTTATAATTTGATCCAAAAATTATTCCATTAAATTTTTGGACCAATACTCTCTTTCTCCAATTTTTCGGAGACCTTTTTGCCCTTAATTCTTTTTTCGGTGTGCTTGATCTTTCTAGGGTGGATTTACGGCTTATAAAACTCCATTTTCGGAGATTCTTTTCATATTTCTTCATCATACTTGTAAAGTCGACGTTGTGACCCGTCCCGGTCAAACTTTGACTTTTTGGTCAACCCTTTGACTTTTTGGTCAACCTTTTGACTTTTGGTCAAACCTTTGACTTTTGTCAAATTTCATCCTTTTTCGTCATTTTTCCTTTAAAAACTTCATTCTTGGCTAGTAAAACATTAATTGAGTCTCAAAATCGTTAATTGAGGACTCGAACATCGTTTAGATAAAATTATGAATTTTTCATTATTATTCATAATTTTTCATATAACACATCATTGATACATAAATTAGACTTTAATTCCTTATGAACAAGGAGATTACAAGTCTTCAAAAATTTCGGGTCTTACAGTACCAATCTGCGGGCAAGGAGGTGGGCACGTGTTCACATGGTCGTGGCGTCAAAGGTCCTTGAGATTTATTTTTCTTCTTTTAAGTTTTTTTTTTTAATTTATTTTTTGAAATATAATTAGAAAAAACTAAATAAACATTGATGTTTCAATTTTTTTAAAAAAAATAGTAAGCCTATAGAGTAGTGACCAACCGATTGAGCAATGAAGCCAATTCATGAGTCGCAGATGGACTTCTACAAAAATTGTCATCTATTACTGGAGAAAAATGCTATGATTACAAATTATAGCAGATAGATAAACACTATAACACCTTGCTATGAAAAGTCTGTAAGATTTCCCAATTTCAGTAGCAAATAAACAAACAAAGATGTAAAATGTTATCTATAACAACAGAGTTACAGAAAGAAAAAATGAACAATCTTGTAGGAGTCAATAAATTTAACTTGTATAGAATTGGTTTCATTATTTTCATTCCACTTAAGGACAAACCATAAACTATGAAATATACTCCATATATATACTATTAAATAGTTTTACTGAAGTCAAAGAAAAATACAAACCACAAGATTAAAAAGAAATCTAATCTAAGTAATATGTCATAAAGTAATTGTCCTCATACAAATCTCTTCATTACCCATTACCACTAGTTCTCTTTCTATTCATAAACTCTTAAATACTAGTCATACGAAAGTTCTCTCAGAGGCTTCACAATTAACAAAATCTTCTCAAATATTTTTCTGTCGGCAAAACTTTTTGGAGATTATATATAGACTTCCTACAATCTTTATTCAAATTTGGGTCATCCATTTTCCATTTGATTTCTTACATTTATATTAACTAAAAACATTAATAGAATAAAGATTTAAAAAAAAAATGGTTGACAAATTAGAAGATCCACAAAAAATGATAATACATCAACAAAATCCTTTGCTTACAATTGACCTGCAAATTGAGTAGGTAATAAAAGGGGAACTTACCTCAAACACCAAAATTATTTAAATTTCTGAGTAGAAATGAAACAACAGAGAATCCAAACATTACAAAGTTGCACAAAACTCAAACAAAATTTACTTCATTTTCTAAGAAACCAGTAATGACCTTACCTATGCATTGCAAAATGAAAAATAGTGGATTTTGTGTTAGGCAAAGTATTTCTATGATTTTGGTTTATGGGTTTTGAGAAACTCTTTCTAACTAGCTTTTTGTCTCCTTGTTTTGGGAGCGAAGATAAATAAAATAAGTTGTTAAGAATAATATATTAAAGGGAAAATTGAAAAGGTTTAGTGGGAAGTTTTGGCAGGTCCTTAAAATTTTACAAAGCTTTTTGCGTCCTTTTTTTTTAGCAGGCACTTAAATTTTCACCAAAAAAAATAAAAAATAAAAAAATCTGGTGTTAATATTCAGAAAGTTGAAACGGCAGTGTTGCTTTTTATAAACACTAATATTTTATTTTATTTAGTCTAATCAACTTTTCAGTTCTTAAATGGCGAGCTCATACATGTAAATCTATTCTCATACTTTTTTAAAACCGCTATTGCTAACTGCAATTAAAGAGCCACTTTGTTGTAGTATTACATTCAAAAATGACGGTTTTGAATCTTTTTTTAGAGTTTAGGGTGATTTTGGCTAAAAACAATAGAATTAAAGTGTTACAACCCTAATAATTTAGGGACAAATCAAGCAATTAAGTAAAAATAAATCACATTCATAACTTCATTTTTGAACTCATGATAATGCATCTGACGGTAACAAGGTTAATTTGAGTCCAACGTAGCAAATTCATAGCTTCACTTCTGACCACATTTTTATGTGTTAATGTTTGGACATGAAAGACATTGATGGAGAGAAGTCGCAATTAGACTCAAATGGCCTACAAGAGGCTACGTACTTTTGGTGGTCCTTTACCAATATATATATATATATATATATGTACGATGTTATTTGATTTTTTTGTCAGCCGTGCTGTAATAGGAGAATTCTTTAATTTCGTGTCCCAAGGTCAAATCTTATGAAAATCTAACTGAAAATGACTATTTGGTTTCCGACCACCAACGATTCTTGGAAACCACAACTCTGAATGACGACTTAGCTGGGTTCCGGTCCATCAATGTTAGTTTAATGATTCTCCTAAAAGATTAAGTTATTAGAAGGTGGGCCAACAATAGTTTTATATTTTAACCCTCTTTCTCACGTGCAGGGGAAACAGGGGAAATAATAGATAAATATGTGGACAAATATTAACTTAAAAGCCCAACACAAATTATAAGAAGTTCGAAACATATTAAAGATCCAACACGTGATGATAATAAAAAGGTTAAATAGTGCAATTGTAAAGGTTTGAACTCAGAACCTCTCATTTTGATACCATAACAAAATAACTAATTGAAAAAAGATTTTTGTATTTCACGTATTGTACAAAGGCATTACAAAGAAGTGTACATATACACACAAAGAATAAGACAAAAAAGGAAAATACAAAAAATCAATGCTGCACACGTTTGATAGAAAAATTAGAGGAATAATTGGAGGATATATATTAAAAGACAGCAGCTGTAGTTGACTTCTTCCTGATTTCCTTTGATTTTGTTCCCTAATACTCCCCCTCAAGTTGGAGCGTGAATGTCAATCAAGCCCAACTTGGAAATCAGATGTTCAAAGTTCTCACTGGCCAATGGCTTCGTAAGAATATCAGCAACTTGTTGAATTTTTTCACGGATGAATTGACAATATATTTCAATATGCTTGGTGTGCTCATGAAAAATGAGATTGGTAGTGATGTGAATGGTAACTTGATTGTCACAAAACATTGTTGCTAGACCAGAAGAATTAACTCCAAGATCTGCTATTAGAAACCTTAGCCATTGAAGTTCACAAGCTGTTTGAGCCGTGGCTCTATATTTAGCTTCCGCAGATGATCTAGAGACAACTTGTTGCTTTTTTGTCTTCCAAGAAATTGGGCCTTGACCAAGTAGGATGCAGTATCCACTTGTCGAATGACGAGTGATAGGACAACCTACCCAATCGGAGTCTGTATAAGCATTTAAATGCAATGAGCTTGAGGCTGATAGAAGAATTCCTTTACCGGCCTTAAAGTATTGCAAAATTCGCAATGCCGCATCAAGATGAGCTTTACGGGGAGCTTGGAGGAGTTGACTGAATTTATTAACAGCAAATCGGATGTCTGGCCGTGTGATGGTTAAAAAAAGTAATCGACCTATTAAACGGCGATAAACAACCGGATCAGATAAAGCATCTCCATCTCCATCTTTAAGACCAAGCTTTATGTTCTGTTCCATTGGTGTTTTTGTTGATCGGCACCCAACATCCCCAAATCATTTAAAATATTCAAACAATACTTTCATTAGCACAGAAAAATTCCTTTTGATGAGGGGCTGCATCGATTCCAAGGAAATACTTAGGTGAGCCAAGATCCTTTATATTGAACTTAACATGCAGGACCTGTTTCAAAAATTGTATTTTTGTTGAGTTGTCACTTGCTACAAGGATGTCATCACACTATTACAAATATTGGAATACACGATGGAGATTTCACGATAGTTTTTGAAAAACTGTAGTCTAACGTACTGAAAAAACACGGCACAGAATTTGGTTTCTGAAACCATCGTTGAAAGTGAAGATTTCATGATGGTTTTCGAAATCATCATGGAAAGGCTTGATTCCATGATGTTTTTTGAAAACCGTCATGGAAAGCCTTGATTGCACGATGATTTTTGAAAACTGTCGTGAAATCACTTATTTTCCATGACAGTTTTGGACAAAACTGTCGTGTTTTCTTTTCTTTTTTTAAATAACATTCTCAAGCCCCTCAAATCCATCTCCTCTTTACCCGGATCTCTCTCTCCTTCTCACCCCCACAAACCCTAACCATCGTGACACCTTCTCTCTCTTCCCCTCTCTATCGAATCCCTCGCCACCACCATCCCTCTCTCTCTCTCCCCTTCTTTATCAAAGCCCCCACCACCCCCGTCTATCTCTCCTTTCTCTCTTTCTTTTTCTTTCGCCAATCTGACGCCATGTTGGTTTCTCTTTCTCCACTATCGAAGCCGCCACCACTGTCCGCTCTTTCTCTCTCTCTCTCTCGCTCCACCATCCAAGCCGCTGCCGTCATCTTCCACACCATGACAATGGGACTCTATCTAGGTTTGTATTCATCTTACTTTCCTTTTTTTTTTTTTCTTTTTTTTTTTTGTTTCAGTTGTTTTACAATAGTTTTTTTTTTTTGGTTATTTTAGAATTTGAAGTTGGATTTTTTTCAATTTAGAATGTGGGGGTGTGAGATTTTTTGCATAATACTTTCTTTATAGTATTGAAGGAAAGAAAAGGGTTCCTGTTGTCAAGTAGTTTTATGTTTCTCCTATTCATAGGTGTTAAGTTGTTTCGTTTCTTTTTCCGTCTCTGCATATGGTTATTATGTTATCAAACGCTAATAGAATCACTGTTGGAAGACTGTTTGGATTGTTACATAATCATTTTTGTACTACGACCAGCATGCTACATTAACTTGGTTCCTTCTAACTTTTGTTTAGTTTTATCCAGTGCAGTACAATTGGAGATTTCATATTATTTTTTTTTTTTTTTGATTATTAGGTATGGCCTCTTGATAGCTTTGGAACCTTGGATAAAGATTGAAGGGAACATATACTTTGGGTGGAATTAGATTGCTTATATTCCCTTTGCATACCTTGATTTTGTTTTTGATTCTCTGTAGAGCATTTACATAAATAAATGATTAGCGGTTAATTTTAGTTAATGAGTAGGAATGTTTTACTTATTTTGACATTACAACCCGACTTCCTAATCATGTATTTGTTATTCATTTATTTGGCAAGAGATGCGAGAAAATTTCTGACTGATCTAGTCAGGATTGCCAAACCATCTTTCGTAGTTTTCGTTCTATTTAATTTTCACTCCTTACGTTTGAAGATAGCCAATGTTTCCCTTCCTTTAGTTTGACAACTTCTTCATACATTTCTTTTCCATCTAGCAAAAAACAAGTTCTGTTTGAGACACTCAAAAACTCCATTTGGTTCCTACACAGTTGTAGGAGAGAAAACACTGAATAGAGATCCTAATCTAAAAACATTCTTGTTGAAATCAGAATACTAGAGGAAACACCTTACGACTTTTAATCCAATAACTTAAAATCACAATTGAAAAATAGAAATAGATTTTAGAACATCTGCTTTTCAAGTAAATTAAATTTTAGATTAATTTTATTAATGCCCCCAGAACTATGTACTATATTTCTTTCCTTCAAAGTTAATTATTAAGGATTGAAATTTGTTTATTTAATGTTTGCAGAAGTTCATTATTGAGATAAGTAAATTTGAGGAAATTATCATGACTAGCTAAGTTCTGAATTATTAAATATTTGAAATGCATTCTTCATCCTTTTATTGTGCAAGGAAATATTCTATAGAATAATGTCTTATCTGAGTCTACATGGATCTACTATAAAAGCTAAAATCAAATTCATTCACTTTTTTTTTTTTTTTGTTGTATTTGATCTCACTTGAACCAACTTTGTTGTTAAGGATTTAATTTTGTGATTTTGTTTGATAATGCGATAGGTTTTGAAGAGAAAAATTTTGATCGACATGGTATTGAAATTTGCCTCAGTAGCAAAAGAACATAAGTAAAAGTAATGAGTTCTCCTTTATTCTTCTTGTCTTTATTATTTATTTACCGGTGATGATATGGATTTAGTTAAGGTAGATTGGACAACTTTTGTACTATAGTTCATTTAATATCAACTATAAACTTGTAACTTGATGTGCTATACTTGCATTGTGCACATTTAAAATGTAATGTAGTTGTTGTTTTGTTATTTTCATTTTGGGTCGTGTATTTGATAACACATGCGAAAGGCCACCTATACGAAATCACAGAAAAAAAATGAATTTTTTTTTTCTTTTCAGTAAATCCTCCATTATAGTTTTCTTTGTAAATCGTTGTGGAAAGCCCATCTTCTATGAAGGTTTTCATTGGAAACAGTTGCGGAAGATTGACATTACACAATGGTTTTCATTGGAAACTGTCGTGTAATGTCCATTTTCGATGATGGTTTCTAGTGAAAATCATCGTGGTAAAGCAGCTAAAACCCATAAATGTTTTTCTAACTGATGGTTTTTAACCGTTATGGAATCCATAAATATCCCACGATGGTTAGAAAATTGTCCTTGTAGCTTTCCACGATGTCAACATATACCAAGACCAAAATAGACCTTTTAAAGGTCTTTTTAGAGAAAAGAGTGTATTCAGCCTTTGGTTGTGTATATTCCAATGAGAATAAGGAATGAGAAGGTTTGGCAAACCAATTGCGACTCGCTTGTTTGAGCTCGTAGAGTGATTTGTTGAGCCAACAGACATGGTTTCTATTCTCCCCCTTTCTATCATAGCCTTGAGGTATCTGCGTGTAGACTTCTTCACTTAAATCTTTATGAAGAAATGCATTATTAACATTAAATTGATACAAAGACCATCCTTTAATAGCTACTACAATGAAAAAACAATGAACAGTCACCATCTTGGCCACCAGAGCAAAGGTATCAAAGAAATCGATCCCTTCCGTTTATGTGTAACCTTTCGCAACCAAGTGAGCTTTATATCTCTCAATCATCCCGTCAGATCGGTATTTGATTTTATAAGACCCATTTGCATCAAATAGGTTACTTGCCCGGAGGTAAATCAGTAATTGTCCATGTATTATTTCTTTCTAGTGCCTCAATTTCTGCTGTCATTGCTTCTTTCTATTTTGGAATTTGGATTGCTTGAGAAAAACTGACATGCTCAACTTTGGAGTCAAGAGTTGTAAGAAAGGCTTTATAACTATCAGATAGTTGATTATAAGAAATAACTCGAGACAAAGGGTGATGTGTCCCTTTTCCACAAGGAGACGTTGGATGTGAGTGATTGCTTGAAACGGTGGTGTTGCAAATATAGTCACTTAAATATGATGGTTGACGTCGGGAGCCGATCGGTCGGTTGTGAACTTCTGAATTTGTGGATTGGTGATTTAAGTTGTTGGAAATGGGAATGTCAAAGGAACCACAAACATCAATAGAATTATCAAAATCAGAAATAGGTCATGGAAAAACTGGAACATTGGTGGGTTGAGTTTGGGAAGTCCTATACGGAAAAACGTGCTCATAAAATAGTACATCCCTTGAAGTATAAATGGTCCTGGTTTCAAGGTCATAAACTTTGTTTCCCTTTTGACGAAAAGAATATCCTACAAATATACCAGGCTTGGATCAAACATCAAACTTGCGTTTATGTGGGGAGAGATTATGAGCAAAACAAAGGCAGCCAAAGACTTTAAGATGAGAATAAGAAGGTTGTGTTCCAAGGAGCATTTCATGAGTTGTTTTCCCATTCAAAACTCGTGATGGAAAAGGAGATCAGGTATGTTTTCCCAAAGGACATACACCACGTGAAAATTTATTTGAGGAGAAACATCGGAATCCAAAATAGAAATAGACTTCAATTGATCAGCAGAAAGATGTCCAAACGCCAATGCCAAACATTAAATGAGGGTTCCACATTGGTGTAAAGACCAGTAGGTTGATGTATGTAGTTGATTGGAAATGAGATTGGAATCGAGAACCATCAGAGGAACCATTATTCTTTTGTGGTGGGTATCCGTGTTTCTTATAGCAGGTATTGATGCTGTGCACTTCAAGTCCACAGTGACCGCATGAGGCCTTGGACGATTCTTCTGCCTGCCTTGAACATTTTCTTTCCCAGTATCAGCCTTATTGTAATTGGCGGTTTGCATTTTGAAATGCAGCTAATGCCGAGGCTTCATTTGTTCCTGTGGTAGAAACAGAGAGAACATGCTGCCTTTCTTCTTGCAACAACAATGAATAAATCTTATTGACAGATGGATTTGAGTACGAAAGGTTGCATAGCTTTGGTTGAGGCCTAGTAAAAATTGCATAGCATGATCTTGCTGAAGAATTTCAGAGACATACTTAGCAGCTCCACATGAACAGTTAGGTATAGAAATGTAAGCAGCCTATTCATCCCATAAAACCTTCAAACGTGTGTAGTAAGCAGAAACAGAAAGATCCCTTTGTGCACAATTTGAGATAGCCTTTTGTTCCTCAAATATTTTGGTGGAATTTGGCTGTGAAAATCATTCTTGAAGATCCGTCTATGAAGCCTTTTTTTTTCTCTTCTTTTTTTTTTCTTTTTTTTTTTTTTTCACACTTGCAGTGCCATACGCATGGATTAATACAATGTGTTGTGACTATTCCCATTACGAGGTGAAGATATAAGGACAATTGTGGGATTATCAGAGTGATGAAGTGTATAAGGGTTTGAGAAAGGGTCTGTGACTTGAACAGAGGCGATATCGCTTGTCAATTTTTTAGTGGATGTAATCATTGGGTAGTGAGAGTAGAGCCTGATACTTTGATACCATGGTTGGATGAATAATTGGAAGAATAATTGGAGGATATTAAAAAGTAGTAGCTGTAGTTGGCTTCTTCATGATTTCCTTTGATTTTGTTCCTTAATAACCGAGGATTCTTGAAAGCTAGCCACAACTCAAAATGGCAATTTTGATTTGTGCCCACCAAGAATTCTTGAATACCACAACTCAAAATGACAATTTTTGTATTTGATCACCGATGATTCTCGTAAACTACCATTATGTCAATCGTCGCATGATCTATAGCATTCCTTTTTCGTCTTTCTTTTGATTTTTCTTCTTATTCTTCTACTTTTTTTTCTTTTTAATTTCGAAAGAAATTATTAAGAATGATTAACAGTATTTTTAATTTCATCCGAGACCGGGGTTTGGATCAAAATGATTAACAGTATTTTTAATTTCATCCGAGATCGGGGTCTGGATCGAGTCATGACATGAATTTTATCTCTTTAAAAATTTAGTACTTAATACAGTGCAACAAGATAGTAACATATGTTACATTTGTATAATGTAATTCAACTTGTTAATATAGTACAGCACCGATCAAAGTACTGTAAAATAACAATGATGTCACGCAATAAAATACAGCACAAAGCACTAAACACACTATATTGCATCAAAGTATTGGATTGAGTTATGCCATACCAAAGATTATAAAAAAACTATTTTAGAAAAAGTCAGGCCATGTCGTCACATTATATATATATATATATATATTTTCTCTGGAGTATTAAAAATACACTTTAGTTTTACCAGCCGGAATTCACAGCCAGCTGAAGATCATTACTGGTTATTACCAACCAATATCAGCTGGTAACCTCGGGTATCAACAACGATACTGCCCAACTAGTGGTCATGAGTGGATACCGACCAATAACAGCGTGATACCGAAGAATAGCTTGGTTGGTACTAGACGGTATTCAATTTATATCATTACCGGAATACTTAAAAAAAAATAAAATACATCAAAATCACAAAAACACACAAGCACCACCAAAAAAAAAACAAAAAAAAAAAAAATCAAACTCAGAATATAAAAATTAAAAAAAAAAAGATAATCAGAAAAAAAAAAAAAAAAAAAAAAAGAAGGTCGTTAACTAGGTATGCAATCCTAGAGATCTCCTCACACCACCATCACAGCAGTGTACCCTGTGTGAGGGCGCACCCCACAGGGAAACCTCTGTATCGCATCTCTTAGAGTGCTTTGGGCGAGATGCCGATATTGTGTACGTGAGGGAGAGAACGCGACGACGCTATGAATCTGACGAAGTGGCTTAAGTGAGGTGATGACACTATGTGGGAAAAGAGATAATGACGACAATATTGATAGTTATGGGTTATTTATGTAAATGTCTAAATGATAATTCATGTTTTAAAAAATGTCTAGTTTTTACATTTATTTATAAGAATTTCTAATGCCTATAAAGAAAACATTACCCTTTCATAAAGAATTAAAATAAACAAGTAAAAATGCTTTAAAAAGGGAACAAAAATTTTTAAAAAGACATCAACTAATTCCATTAATTATAATTGGAAAATAGGACCTAGAACATACAGTGATAAATAAATAGGGTAATTTTGAAATTGTTAAATGGGGAATATGTTTTGCATTTCATGCATACAAACCATTTCTATTTGGCTTATCTTTTTTATAAAGATGGCTTACCAATCACAATGACACTACTACGAAATGAAAAATGAACACACGATGATAGTAATAAATAGGAAAATTATGATTAAAAAAAATTAAACGGATAATATGTTTTGCGTTTTTGCATACAAACTTTTTTATTCGGCTTATCTTTTTGATAAAGATGGCTTGTTTATCATAATAACGCTATTACGACATGAAAAATAGAGGAAAAGTAAGAAAATGCATTTATGTTAGTACAAATCATAATTTCGTGATAAGGAATTATAGATAAGGGAAAAAAAAAAAAAAAAAAAAAACAAATCAGAATAAAGGAGGAAGGACGTTAAATATGGTAAAAGGGCAGACTGCATGTTACAAATTTTGTTTTTGTTAAAAGTAGATACTTTCGTAATATCAATAAAATAAATGATATTTTTTAAAACGGGATCCTGAAAATGTAGGTGTAGTGTAATCATTTCTTTCTTTTGTTACAAATCTCTGTCCACATTTGAAAACGTCCGGCGTTCCCTCTATTCTGTTTCCAGGGAGTTAAGCCCACATGGTGGTGGAACTTGGGCTGAACAAGAGCCAGTGCCCATATCGAAGGCCCATTAGGGACCCGAGGAATACACATATTCTATGGTTTTACCTTGACGCTCAGAGGTATATAGTGCTAGCTAGTGAACAAAAATTGTGACTTTAATCGTTGAGGAGCTACTATGGAGCTCCGCCGCCAGAAGGCGATG
Source organism: Ficus microcarpa (assembly GCA_025413485.1). Classification (NCBI taxonomy): domain Eukaryota; kingdom Viridiplantae; phylum Streptophyta; class Magnoliopsida; order Rosales; family Moraceae; genus Ficus; species Ficus microcarpa. Next base: position 25,702 of record JAINRI010000177.1, on the reverse strand, counting down.
GTGAGGAATAGTGACGGCTGATGAGTGACGCCCGAGCCGTCATGGCTCGAGGGCCACCTGCCCGAGATGGCGACACGCATCATTAAATGACTAATTGAAGTTCATGGTAACAGTGGGAGCAATGTTGATGGATGTTGCTCCCCACAGTTGCAAGCCGCATAAATATTGATTTGAATTACTAAGAAACGAGATTTTTTTAATACATAAAAAATAATAAGAGAGAGCAATTAACATCAAGATAATTCAAGATATCACAATTAAGTTGATACTTTTTAAATTACATATTCATATTAAGTTTTAAAAACGAGATAGTTTGTGTTGTGTTATTATATGTGAAAAAAACATGTTGGGATTAATTTGATTGTGGGAGTGCAACTAAATCACACGAGCATGTTGTGGTAGGAGAAACGTTTCTGACATGTTAATAAAAATCTGGAACATTTAGTTGGAATTAAACTATAAAAGCAAATGGTAGTTCTCTTTTCCTAAGCACTAATAACACAAATATGGACAACGTGATTTACACTTGACGAAGTTGATTGTGACTGATATCGGACTATACACGTGTTGTATATGTCTTGTGTTGGGTGAGAATGGTCAAACAGAAGTTCCCCGTCCGGGCCCTTTCAGCCTAGCGTGTGTCAGACAAAACCCAAAACGTGATTTACACTTGACGAAGTTGATTTGACTGATATCGGAGTTTACACGTGTTGTAATGTGTATAGTCCGATTTGTGACTGATTTTTATTAGATCTTTCAACATCGTCAGGTTTGATGCAAAAAATATTGATTTCTAAATGAAACAGGCCGATGAGCAAAACATACGTTGTTTTTTGGGCTATATTCCATGTTCTAGGCATTCAAAATGGTGTTATTACCGTTTTTGGTTCTTTTTGTTTTTGCTAACTTAGGAATCTTGAATTCTAATTTCAATTATGTTAACTTAGAAATATATTATTGACTCATCTTTTAACGATTTAAATTTTTAAAAAAATTGATAAACTAATATAATATCATAGAGAGAATTAAAATCCTTACAAATACATTTTTTATTATCCCTTTTAATCATTTATATGTTGGGCCTTTAATATATTTCAGGTTTCTTATAACTTGTGTTGGACTTTTGAAATTAATATTTATCTGTACGTCGGCCCATATTTGGCTTGCACATGAGGAGTGTTGAAATATTAAACTATTATAGACATACCTCTGAACAGCTCAAATTTTTGGGAAAATTAATAAACTAACTTTTTTTTCTTTTTAAGACTCAACTTTAGAATGCTTTGGTGAGGATGTCTCGTTGCCTAATACCACTTTTTGATTAGACAATTACAGGAACTAATTTTGTTCCTGATGATTCAATATTTCTTGTCATTCATCTTTTTTTTTTTTTTTTTTCCTTTTTCCTTTGTTTTTGTAAATATATATTTTCTCTTATTTAATAGTTATTTAATATTTTTTCTTTTCTTTCCATTTTTTTCAAAAAAAAAAAAAACAAAAAAAACAAACTCACGTGCTGCTTGAAAATAACAAGCAATGACTCATAACCCAACGAGCGAGCTACGAGTGACAAGCAACAACCCAACAAGCGCCGACCCAGTGATCGATGAGCAGTGACCAGCGACCAAGCGAGCGTGACCAGAGAGAGGCCAAGTGAGTGATTGGCACAGTGGTGAGCGATGGTGATGGTTCCGGGTGCAATCTAAGACGACGGCTGTAGCGGTGTGTCTGAGGTAGCGTTTCCACAAACGGCGGCTGACCGTGGAGTCTGAACGGTGGCTTCGTGTGGGTTTCGATGGTTGTGGATGTGTGAATTGATCTGTGGGTTTTGGTTTAGATGATCTACTCATTTTTTAAGTTGTTTTTTTTTTTTTCCTCTTTTCCTTTAGTTTTGATACCAACTTGAAAATTGAAAAGAATGATAAATTTCATTTAATTCTGTATCACAAATTATAAAGAATACTAAACCCTATTTATAGGGAATAAAATACCAAAAAAAGGAAAATAAACTAACAAATCATAGAAATTACCTAATTAATAATAGCATGAAACAAACTAAAAATAGTTTTGGGAAATTTCCCAATTCAATACTTTAACAGTTTTATATTTCAACGGTTTTTGTTTAATTTCCTATTTGTCTTTTTTCCTATAAATATAGAAACTCTTGTTTAGTGAAAGACAACTCTTGATGAATAATGAAATTTTGAGTGTTTACTTTTTTCTTTCCAATTAAGGGTATCCAGTGTAAATCAACGGATTTTGTTTACTGATCTATCCTTTTTCATTTTACTATTTTATTTTTGAAACATATGCTTCCGCTGTATTAGAGATATTCATATATTTTCTCAAAAAGAAAAAAAAATTGTCAAATTTTTATATTATAAGTTAAATTTCGATCACAAATTCAGAAAATTTTCCCATCCACTAATTTGAATCGTACACATGCTCTAACAGGACAAGTCTTTAAATAATATAGGCAATGCTTCTTGTGTAATAGACTGAAAATGACTATTTGGTTGTGGACCACCAATCAAGGATTCTTGAAAACCACAGGGGACCCCAGCTCCAAAGGACAACTTTTGGTTCCTGTTGAAATATAAAAGGGATAATTAGGCCACGTGTTGCAGAATTTGACTGTGGCTTTACAATTTTTATAAACATAACTTAAAAATTATTATAAAAAATATCCTATTATCATAAATAATAATATAATTATGAATATAATTTAATAATAATTTTACATTTTACAATATTATATTATAAGATAAAGAGTTTTAATTCTCCACTCCCAAACTGAATTAAAAAAAAACAATGATTTAATAACTAAAATCAAATTGACAATTATACCCTCACTTTCTCATTTTATCTCTTTCTCCTTCTCTCTGTTTCCCAACCCCCGTCTCTCTTAGGTACTCTTAGGTCTCGTTTGACGTTTAAACTTAAACTGTACTTTTTCATCTCAGTTTTTGTTTTTTTATGAAAAAGTTTTTATTTTTTCTGAAAAAGTTTTTATCTTTTCTGAAAAATCAACAAAAATTTTCAATTCAAACTTAAAATTTTCAACTCAAACTCATTCACCAAACGAACTTTTAGTCTCTCTTCCTCCACCCCACTCTCTCTCTCTCTAATTTTACGATGTGTCTCTCCCCCCGTAACTCTGTCGGCTATCCGTCTTTCGTGATCTCTATCTCGCTGCTGCCTTTGCTTACAATAATTGCTTAAAACATCGCTTAAATATTAATAATAATGTACGTCTTAATATCAAAACACGGTTACTATATAGGCACCTTATTCTAACAAGCACCTTCTTAATTGCATAAACTTCTGTTGATCCACAACCTAGAGATAGTTGATCTTGCAGTTTTGCACGGGATATTGTCATCCGTAAACAAGAGATAATTGATTCAACATCCACCTCAAAATATACCCAGCTATGGTGCCAAATCACCGCCTTATTAGGACATCTCCAATGTATTTATGTATGCCAATATTATGTTTGTAATAAAATAGTGTAAAAATAAGCATTGTCTTACTTTATATTCCAATACATTACACTATTTCTACTTTTTGTCATTATTATTGTCCTTTGAAGGTTATTAAAATGTGTGGTAAATTTTTTATTAAGTCTATCATCAGGCAAATTTGGAATAAAAGATAGCACTATATTAGATATTATTTTTTTCATCCAAATATTAAAATTTATCATTGGTACATTTATTTAAGCATGGCGAGGGACTATGGCTTTATCTTGACGCTCAGAGGTATGTAGTGCTAGCTAGTGAACGAAAATTGTGGCTTTACTTGTTGAGGAGCTCCTATGGAGCTCCACCGCCAGAAGGCGATGGTGAGGAATAGTGACGGCTGACGGGTGATGGGTGTCGCCAGAGACGTCATGGCTCAAGGGCCACCTGCCTGAGATAGCGACACGCATCATTAATTACTAATTGAAGTCCATGATAATGGTGGGAGCAATGTTGATGGATGTTGCTCTCCACAGTTGCAAGCGGCATAAATAAAGTTTCATTTGAATTAACAAAAAACGAGATTTTTTGATACATAAAAAATAATAAGAGAGAGCAATTAACATTAAGATAATTTAGGATATTACAACTAGATTGATACCTTTTAAATTACATGTCCATATTAAGTTTAAAGAACGAGATAGCTTGTGTTGTGCTATTATATATGAACAGAATATATTGGGATTAATTTGATTGTGGGAATGCAACTAAATTACATAAGCATGTTGTGGTAGGAGAAAGGGAGCTCTACGAGAAGAGGATTGCATAGCATAGCGATAATTTCACATCTAACTTTAACAAAGATGAAGAGTTAGAATCACCTAACAACCTCTAAGTTCAAAAAAAAAAAAAAAAAATCACACGAGCATGTTTCTTCTGCCGAACTCACTGAGTATATCCATCAATCTCACTCGTGTTTCGGATCGAAAATAATTCGGACGTTTGAAACTTGATCATTTGTCCTAATGCCTCTTCGTACCTCTTCAACACCTCCTTAGTTGCAGTAACCTCCGTTGATCCACAAACTAGAGATAGTTGATTTAGCAGGTGTTGCACAAGACATTATCATCTGACAAAAGATATATTTGATTCAATGTCCACCTCAAGAGCATCTCAAACCTCACAATTCACTTTCTCAATTCACCATACTAAATTTATTCTTATTACAATAAAGTTACTAACAATTAAGATAATTAAATAACTTTACATAAATTAAACAAGAAGAGCTTGTTTGGTATTGCTTTTGGAGTCTTCAAAAGTCTTTTTACATGAATTACGATATAAATATTGTATTTGGTAAAAATATTTAAAAATCATATATGCACTATGCACAAATATAAATACATTTTAATAATTATTTGGAGAAGTTAGAATTTCTAACTTTTACTTTTAGCTTCTATTTCTCCTTTTACTAGAAGTAAAAGTAAAAATTATGATAAAAACATATCAATCTTAAACTAATATACTAAATATATGTTGTAACTTTTTGTTACTATAATTTTTATAACATTTGACAAGTAAATCAGGGATAAGAATGTAATTGAATATTAATTTAAGTAGGGAAGATGAGATTAAATCCCATATTCGATCTCAAATTTGTGTGCTCCCTCCAATGTCCTTCACATTCCAGGAAACTAATAAGTAATTAAATTTGAAACTGGCTACCTCCATGTATTACTAACATTCCTCACGCTTGATACGTAATTTAGTTATTTTAAACTCAAATAATATTTACAATCTGATATGATTTAATTTCATAAATTTATCTTGGCAAAACTTTTGTTCATTTCACAGTTTGAGCAAGAGAGAGAGCATGTAGCTAGCGTCCTAGGTTAAGGCAATTCATTATGTCCTACTATATAAGTATTTAAAAAAAATAAAAAAGAGTACACAAGAACACAATAAAACACATTAGTAAAAATTATGGATTTGATGATGGTTATTAACCGTCATGTAAAGTTTCCACAACGGTTAGACAATCGTCATATAATATTCCACCGTCGTGGAATGTTTTGAGATACCACGACGGTTAATAAACTATCGTGGTATCTCAATATTTCAGAATAGTACACACTATCATCGAATAGAGAAAAAAGGGAGCAAATTTTGCTAAAGAGAGAACTTCACACGACGGTTTTTAACAGAAACCGTCGTGTAAATCTAACATGAATTAAAAATATTTTGACATTTTTTGGTGATTTTCCACGGGTAGCCTAACCTGTGTATTATCCAATACACGGCCCAGTATATGATTGACAAAATATTAGCTACATTGTATCAAAATAAAAAAAACCATCGTTTATATTACCAGTTTAGATATCATAATTAATGAATTGCATTACAAATTTAGTCCATTCTCCCCTAATCAAATCCATATCATCCCAAGTATAAAATTATTTTCTTTCAAGTACGTTAATTCCATTCAACACTATGTCCCTCATAAAACTTAAAACAAAATATCCACATTCAACACTTCCCTCTTGGCGAGGACAAAGGCGATCCAAGATTTTTGTTTTATAATCTCATCTCCTTTTAATTCCTTCTCTGGCTATAAGCTTCCAATCCATTAGGGTCCTAGTAAGTTTGCAAAATTCAAAAAATTAAGATGCAAACCACTAAGATTAAAATCAAACAAAATTCTATTTTGACATTTTATCGAGCATGTGGTGGGCGGAAAAAAAAAAAACACTTAGAATATTGTGTGTTCGTAGATCTTAAAATGTCAAAAATTTACACAAAAAATTCGTCTACAAAGAGCAACAATAAAAAAAATTGAACAATAATAAATACACAAATTACACTTCAAGCAAGTTATAAAAGAACTGTTTATTCGTATTTTTGTTTGAAAACAAGAAATTGAACAATATGGAAGTCAACTTGTCTTTCTTTGATGCAAAATAGTCACGGACTTAATGCGAAGACATAGTGGCAGTGGAGGTGATGGCGGCGGCGGCGGCAAAAGAAAGAGAAAGAGGGGAGGGCAGCATTAAGGGCGACGGGAGAATAAGGAGAAGGGGATGGCGGCAATACGGGCAACGGTTGAATGAGGAAGAGGGGAGGGTGACGGCAGCGCCACCAGGAGAATAAGAGAGAGGGTAAGGCGGTGGTGGGGAGGGAGCGGTGCTGTTGGTGGGCGGGCAAAGGAGACAGTGAGTAGGAGAAATCTTTGAGTGATCAAAAGGGAAAAAGATGAAAATAACAAGAAAGGATGAGAAAAGTGGATTTAAGTTAAAAGTTTATGCGTAAATTTCAAAATACAAAATTTTAAATTTGATTTTCAGAAGATTACATAACGGTTTATAGAAACCATCGTGTAATTTCCATAAACCGTTATGTAATCTTAAAACCGTCATATAATTAGGCTTTAAATGACGGTTTTTGTAAAATCATCGTGTAAACTCTATCGTCTAAGTCTAACTTTTATAATCGTGACAGGCTATTATGTGCATGAGACAATATAATATAAACTTACGCTCTTAAGTCAATATATATATATATATATATATGAATATGTATTGTTGTAGAGCAAGAAAAAACGCTTCTAGCATGTTAATAAAAATCTAGCACGTTTAGTTGGAATCAAAACCCATAAAAACAAACAGCACTTCTCTTTTCCTGCGCACTAATAACACAAATCTGGACAACGTGATTTACACTTTGACGGAGTTGATTGTGACTGATATCGGACTATACACGTGTCTTATATGTCTTGTGTAGGACGAGAAGGGTCAAACAGAAGTCTCTCTCCCCTCCCTCGCAGCCTAGCGTGTGTCAGACAAAACCCAAAACGTTATTCACACTTGACTAAGTTGATTGCGACCGATATCGGACTATACACGTGTTGTGTTGTATATGTGTATAGTCCGACTGATTTTTATGGGATCTTTTTGTCGGATATAGTACAAAAAATATTGATTTTTAAATGGAAACAGCCCAATGAGCAAAACGTACGTTGTATTTTGGGCTAAATTCACTGTTCCAGGCTTTCAAAATCGTGTTATTTCTGTTGTTGATTCTTTCTGTTTTTGCAATAAGTTGACTTACAAATTTTGGATTCTAATTTGGATTGTGTTGACTTAGGAACATATTGTTAGTTCATCTTTGGTAGTTTAAGTTTTTAAAAGAATTAATAAACTAACATGATATCAAAAAAGAAAATCCGGAGTGGAAATCCTTGCAAATACACTAGTTATAACGCTTTTTATCATTTGTATGTTGAGTCTTTAATATGTTATAGGCTTCTATAATTTGTGTTGAACTTTCGAAATTAATATTTGCATGCTCTTTGATCCATGTCTGGCCTGCATACGAGGGAAAGTATTGAAATATAAAACTATTATTGACGCACTTTCTAATAGTTTAAGTTTTTGAGAGAATTGATAAACTAACTTTTTATCTTTTTGAGACTCAACTTTAGACTGCTTTGGCGAGGATGTTCCATCGCCTAACACCACTTTCTAGTTGGATGATTACAGTAACTGATTTTGTCCATGATGATTCAATATTTTTTTCATTCATCTTTTTTTCTTTTTCCTTTTTTTTTTTGTAATTATATATTTTTTCTTATTTAATAATTTTTTAATATTTATTTTTGTTTTCTGTTCTTTCCTTTTGTTTTTTACCCAAAAAAAAGAAAAAAGAAAAGAAAAAGCACTAACTCACGTGCTGCTTGAAAATAGCAACAACCGACTCATAACCCAATGAACGAGCAACAAGTAACAAGCAGCAACCTAGCAAGTGGCGACCCATCAACTGATGAGCAGTGACCAGCGACCAAACGAGCACGACCAGAGAGAGGCCGAGCGAGTGATTAGCACAACGGTGAGCGATGGTGATGGTTTTGGGGGCGATCAAGACGATGGCTATAGCGGTGTGTCTAAGGCAGCATTTCCATGAATGGCGGCTGACCGTGGAGTGTGAACGGCGACTTCATGTGGGTTTCAACAATTGTGGATTTGTGAATTGATCTATGGGTTTTGGTTTAGATGATCTACTCATTTTTTAAGTTGTTTTTTTCTCTTTTCCTCTAGCTTTGATACCAACTTGAAAATTGGAGAGGATTATATTTTTCATTTAATTCTATCTCACAAATTACAAAGTATACTTAACCCTATTTATAGGGGATAAAATACCAAGAAAAGGAAAATAAACTTACAAATAATAGAAATTACTAAATTATCAATAATGTGAAACAAACTAAAAGTAATGTTGGGAAATTTCCTAATTCAATACTTTAACAGTTTTATATTTCAACAGTTTTTGTTTAATTTCCTATTTGTATTTTGTCATATAAATATATACACTCTTTTTTAATGAAAAACAACTTTTGATAAGAAATAAAATTTTGAGCGTTCGCTTATTTCTTCTCAATTTAGGGTATCCCATGTGAATCACAACGAGCTTTGAAGTCAATCTCATATGTGTGAATCAACAGATTTTGTTTACTGATATATCTTTTTTCATTTTATTATTATTATTATTATTTTGAAATATATGCTTCTGCTGCATCAGTTATGTTCATATATATTCCTCAAAAAGGAAAAAAAAAATTGTCACACTTTTATGTTATAAGTTAAATTTCGATCACAAATTAAGAAAATTTTCCCGTCCACTAATTTGAATCGTACATATGTTCTAACAGGACTAGTCTTTAATTTCATCATGAAAATGTCAAGTTCCAATAAGATAGACAATGTTTGTTGTGTATTAGACTGAAAATGACTATTTGGTTATGGACCACCAACTAAAGATTCTTGAAAACCACAGAGGACTACAGCTCCGAAGGACAACTTTTGGTTTCCGTTGAAATATAAAAGGGATAATTAGACCACAAGTCGCAGAATTTGACTGTGGATTAATAATTTTTATCATCACAACTTAAAAATTATTGTAAAAAATGTCATAATATCATAAACAATGATACAGTTGTAGGAATAATTTAACAGTAATTTTATACATGATAACATTATAAAGTGAAGAGTTTTAATCTCTTATCTCCAAATTCAATAAAGTAAAATGAATTAATAACTAAAATCAAATAGTCATTTTAATAAAATGAGTTTCTCTCCCCGCATTACTCTGTCGGCTATCTCTCTTTCGTGATCTCTATCTCGCTGCTTCCTTTGCTTACAATAATTGCTTAAGACATTGCTTAAATATTTAATAATAATGTCTTAATATCAAAGCGGTTACTATATAAGCACCTTATTCTAACAAAAGCCTTCTTAATTGCACAAACTTCTGTTGATCCACAACCTAGAGATAGTTGATCTTGCAGTTTTTGCACCGGATATTGTCATCCGTAAACAAGAGATAATTGATTCAACGTCCACCTCAAAAGATACCCAGCTATGGTGCCAAATCATCACCCTATTAGACCATCTCCAATGTATTTATGTATGCCAATATTATGTCCGTAACAAAATAATGTGAAAATAAACATTATCTTACTTTATACTATAATATATTATGCTATTTCTATTTTTTGTCATTATTATTGTTTTTTGAAGGTTGTAAAAATGTGTTGTAAATTTTTCATAAAGTTTATCATCAAGCAAATTTGGAACGAAAGAGAGCACTCTATTAGAGAGTATTTTTTTCATCCAAATGTTAAAATTTATCATTGATACATATGTTAAGCATTACATTCGAAATGCTCTTACATATCAATTAGAAAGGAAATTGACAATTCTCACAAAGTCTATGACCATAGAAATCATTCAACACCACAATCCCCACCTGTTCAATTCACCATTATACAATTTGTAGGGCATGTATTATATAATTTTTACTAGTGTACCAATTGAATAAGCAATAAAATGTAGAATAAAGTATCATTCATGTTAGGTAAATTTTTAGTTGTTATGGTATTTATACGTGGATTGAGCACTGTCTTTTTCTGAGTAGAATATTTTGGAGTTGAGTTCTACCCACATATGTTTAACACTTTTCATGAGGATTGCATGCTTTTTAACCACTGAAATGAACTAGACAGAAAGAGATGACTAGTACGTATTTTTGAAAAAAGTAATAGTAAATAATATAATGAAATTTTAAACAGAGTAATAAATAACATAATTAGATTTATAACCACATACAAACCAAGAACACCCCTCCTCTTCCTCCTTTCTCTCTCACTCTCTCTCTAACCTGAAACAATACAAATAAATTTGTTATTAAAAAAAAAAAAAAAACAAACAAACAAACTGCTCTACATAAATAGTCTTTTTTTTTTTTTTTTCATGGCTGCCCTGCCTTTTCCTCTAAATTTCGTAGCCGCCGATTCAATACTTTTCTTTTGCTACTCTACTTTTCCTTTAGCCGCGAATAGCTTTTTCGCCCTTTTTTTTTCCGCAGCCGCTTGCACTCCGTCACGTACAGAAATGGGGCCAACCATGGCCGAGTAGAGACTTTCACGTCTGATGAATTTTTCATTTGGTCTTTGAAATTACTTTCCATGATTTTTCGTATTTTATATATATCCTAACTCAATGTTGAGCTAAAAATAAATATCAAAAATAAAATAATAATGTTCTACACACAACATAATTTCACCTACACTAGGATTTGGTAGCATAGGAGTTTATTGTTTTTTAAATTTGACCGACTGAGTATTATAAAAATAACCTCTTAATTACAATCTCGGGGTGTAAGGGAAAACCTTTTGATTCCATCTGTGAAAATGTGATAATTACTTGTGTCGTTTAAGGGGTAGTTCAGGTTTATTTGAATTGAGGCTGCACTTGGGAAAATTTTGAATGGGCTGCCTACATACCATATTGAGGGATCAAGGCACTTGTAGTTCTTAATTTTTTTGGTATTTGGTATTTATGATTTTGGGTATTTTTGAGGTAAATGACCTGTCTAGATTTTGAGATAGATCTTGTTAATTTGGATTTGATAGATTTAGAGGTGAATGACCTCGTTTTGATTTTGTTTGGATTTTGGATCTTGGATTTTTTTAGGTAAATGAACACACTTTAGCTTTTGAGAAATTTTTATTTGTTTTTGACTTTGAATGGCACCTATGGACTTTAGGTTCCCTACGTACCCTTTGTGCAATGAGGCCAACGTGGTTCATACATTTGAATTTTGTGTTATATGACTTTACGTGGAGTTAAAGGGAGTTTTGTAGAATTTGATTTGAAATTTGGAATTTGGAATTTGGAATTTGTGACTGTACCTAACTTTTGTGACTAGGTTACCTATGTGTTTGAATTGGAATCAAATCATCGTAGTTCTCAGTTTTTTTTAATATTTATTTTGGATTAAACTCGTTTATCTCACTTTGATTGAATTTTGGAGATAATTTGATTTATGATTTAAAGTTTACTTTACACTTGACATTTATATAAAGGATTGGATTATACATATTAGACTTCAATCCGTAGTCCAATCTGCGACATTTGGATTTGAAAAATGCTAATCCATCGCCAAACCATGAAACTCCAAATCTAATCCAATTCGTAAATATCAAATTATATGGATCAGATTAATGGATTCGATCCATTTACTCTAAGAACTAAAATAAAATATTTAGACATAAAGTAATTCAATAAAATTGCAACATAATTAACTTCTAGTTTTCGATCATAAGCTAAATTGTAGCATAAAAATACAAATTGTAGCATAATAATATATTACAACAAACAAACATTGACTAAACTAATAAAATTTTCATACTCATCAACTCAAAATAAAAAGCAGTTTTAGGCTAGATAATAGAACTACTAAACTTGAATATTTTGAGCCAGATAATTAAACTACTGAACTTGAATTTTGGCACATATTCAAGTCAGTGAAGTCACACCGGACTTTAACATATACATACATAATTTATTTCGAGAAAAAATTTATAAAGATCTTTATTAATTTATATATATACATATATCGAGTTCGGATTCATGGATTATACGGATTGAGAAATTCTGAAATCATAACTAATCTATTAGTCTTTCAACCTAATCCAATCCAATAGATCTAACTAGATTGAATGGTTTGAACGGATTAACGGATTTGGTGAACATCCCTAAGTGAGACTTTATGTTACATTTATTGCATTTAACATGTTTTGATCATGCGGCCGCCTTTGAAGAAAAAATTATGTGATGTCCATTCAACCATTTTTATTATTTTTATTTTATTATTATTTTTTTTTATAAAAATTATCGTATAGACCATGATTGATAATCTTTTTCATTGTTTGGTTTCTTGCTCTTGGTTAGATCGGCAATGGACAGTCTTCAGAAACCGCATGATGAATTGATACACGGTAGGTTAATGAAATTTTTTTCTTTAACCAAACAAACACACGACCATAAGTAAAAATCAATTCCATTGTCCCATATGACGATGAAGTAGGTATTTTTTGGACATTTTGAGTTCTCCATTTTAGCACATATTCAATAATTTATTACCCATGCTTTTCCAATGTGTGGAGTTTAAAACTCGGGGTCCGATTGGAGGAAGGGAGAGACATGGAGGTAATGCTTTATCCCATTGTTTGGTTAAGAGAAGAGAGGAGGGAGGAGCTTCCACCTGGACCCACACAAAATTACTCCTTCCAAAGATGGAAAGATCCACGAAATCCATCAAAAACAAATGCAAAAGACTATTTTGCCCTTTAAAAATAATTGTTAAAAATTAGTGAGATGGACAATAAAGTAATTGATCAAAATATCGATCATCTATCATTTTATTTTCCATCCCTCTTATCAAAAAAACATAAAGGATTCATGTAATCATCTCCATCCTTTACTTTCTCTTCCTCGTCCTCTAACTTTCTCCTCTCCATCATTCCTACCGAATGGACCCTTATAACTCCAATTTTTGAGGGTTTCAAAACATTACAACCTCTATATTTTTGTTTAGGAAATTACTAACCTATATGGTATAGATTGCCGAAAACTTCGATTTGAGAATTCTAAGTGATTTGCCCAAAACTTTGATGTTAAAATTACTAACCAATATGGTATAGATTGCCCAAAACTTTGATGTGAAAATTATCATCCAATGTGGTATCGCTTGCCCAAAATTTGATATGAAAATTCTAAGTGATTACTAATCAATGCCCCCTTTTTTCAGTGCTTCTGATGTTGCCTTTTTTGTTTTTTTTGAAAGAAAACATGGGAGGTAGTTATTTTACCTTCCCCCACGTGTTTCTGTTAAATGAAAGTGACTGTCTCATATTTTGTGGGAATAAAAAATATTTAAAAACGTTCATTCAAAGAAAGGTACCTTCCATTAGAACTCCCATTTGTCAAAAATGTGAACTCCCACGTTTAAAAACGTTCCATATTTGGAAATATGAAAATATTTAATATTTGCTCAAATGGATGTTTCATATGTAATATTATAATATTTCATAATTCATGATGCATTTGTATCAATTTTTGAAGTTTAAAAAGTAAAATTACATGAATAATAAAGTTTAGGAAGCAAAACATGAAAATTTTGGAAGTTCAACAAGTAAAATTACACCCATTTCATATTTTTTACAAATGAAATAAGCAAATAGGATAATATTTCATAATTTATGAAACATTTAAGTAACATTAATTACACGAGTACTGCAGACCGCAAGATCGCTATCTCCGGCTCCATCTTGAGTTCCATCATCATTGTCATTACGGGGAGGAGGAGATCGCAAAGGAGTTTGGGTTTCCTTTGAGGACATTGCAGTGGCGACCATTCCTGGCTGTGAAGGGAGCATTGCCATCTTGGGTTTCCTTTGCGACAGAAAGGTTCTCCATTTTGCAACTTAGGTGGTAGTGGTGGCGGTGTCATGGAGAAGAGACTAGGTTTTCTGACTTTGTTTAATTTTGTTCGATTTGGGGTTTTTCTAATTTGGGACTAATTTGATATTTTTCCTAATTTAGTGGTATATAATGTATTTTAAATAAAAAATTTGAATGAAAAACAATTTAAATATTAGATTTACGTAATAAATATCGTGCTTATTATATAAATCAAAAACTGAAAACAAAGTAAATATCAGGATTAAATAGTAAATAATTGGATTTATAGTTTTTTTCGTCAAATTGGATATATCAAACAATCATTAAATAAAAAATCATAGTAAATATCAGGATTTACTAGTAAATATTCTGATTTATACTTTTTTTATATTCACTTAATAATTCTATTCTATTTATCTGTAAATAAAAAATTAACTATATGCCACAGTAAAGAAATTTTTGAGATTTTCCTCAAGACACGAGGAGATGGAAAGACCTTGAACCGGTAACAGTCTTGTAAAGTTGCAAAAATACCCTGTCTCTACAAAGGATATCCAAGACAAGCGGGATTCTCAAAGACTTGTTGAGAATTAGATGTCCTTATTTTGTGCTATCGATAACTATAAAATTCACAATAGAATATAAACAGATAAAAACATGTAATATTTATGCAGATTCACTTTAATCATGTGAGACCATATATCCGCTTTCAATCACTGTTTTAATTCACTATAATGAAAAATAATTTATAAGAGAAAATTGCACACCCTTTTTTATCCGCAGTTGTGATCTACCTCAAGGTATGTAAATATTAGATTACAACAGTTGGTTTCTTCCAAGTGTTCAACTTTTGTGTGTTGTCTTACTTATAGATCAATTGAAATTAAAGCATGTGGTTCTTTTAATTACGGGGAAAGAATCTAAATACCATAAATTTAAATATTATTACACTAATATGACATAAAAAATTAACACTAGATTAATATAACACAAAATTAAATTAAAGTTAACTAAAGATTATGTCATGTTGTCAATAGATAAAAAATGTGGTTATTTAGATAATTTTCTCTTTAATTTCAAATGTTGCTAAGTGCACTTTCGTCCAACAAATGGACCCCACGCCTTATCACTCTCTCTCTCTCTTCAATAAATCCAGTCGCTTAATTTTCGTGGGAAAATCTGTATTTTTTGATTAAACGAGAGAGAAGATAACTCAAAATGAATAAAAATAAGTTATAATTCAAACGATTAATTGATTGAAGGGACCGATCCACATAATGTAAACATAGATATTTTGCAATAATTTTATCCTTTTAACCATGTTGTCACTTTCTTAATGAGTTTTGACTTGAATGTTTTTAACAACACATATTTGGGGTTTACTTTCGAGATGAAAGTTTCATCTTGATTCTTTGAAACTGACCTCCAATTTATTTTTCTTCTGCATTTTCTCTTGGCGTCTACAAGCACTATTTTCTAATTTTTTTCATCTAGATGTTTGTTGCATATTTTTCACTTTATTTGATTCTAAAGGGCTGTTTGTTTTCAAGTTCATTTTAAACTAAATTGTACTTTTTTCATCATGATTTTTGTCTTTTTCTGAAAAAGTTTTTTGTCTTTTCTAAAAAATTACTATTGAAATTTAAAAATCTTAAACTAAACTCATTCACCAAACACCCCCTAAATGATTTCTTTTTTTTTTTTTTTTCCGTTTTTGATAATATATGGAATGGGTAAAATATTAAGAGTACAATGCCAACTTAATCGGGTATCTTGGTATTCATATGATAATAATATATATATATATATATTTAAAAAATGCATATAAAGGGTACGAGTATAGGTCAAAATTAGGCGGCGCAAGTGTGTTATAAATATGTGGAAGGTCTATAATAACGATCTTCATAGACAGTTCAAGCCATCTCATCAAAACAAAAAACCATCCCTTTGTAGCCAATCATCCTCGTCTCCAAAACCATTACAGCTAGGAAAATGTCTGCTCCGGTTTCAGCACTTCATGGCTCAACCGTGACCAAAGCCACACCAACAACGATTCGCCGAACTGCTGATTTTCATCCCACCATCTGGGGGGATCATTTCCTCAAATCTACGTCTGGGTCCATGGTATAATCATGATGTTACATAAAATATATATATATATATATATATATATGCTAGTTTTCCTTTGTGATTTTGAGGAAAAATGGAGGAAAATTCTTCTATGTATGTTGCCATGTTAGGTACATTGCTAATGGCATTTTCTTTTCTTGACTGTTTTCTTTAGGAAGCTGTTGAAGCCTTGACGGAGCAACAAGAAGTACAAAAAATGAAAGAGGAAGTCAAGAGGATGTTTGCTGTTGCTGCCCCCAATCCTTCAGAAACCCTTGAATTGATCGATATAATCCAACGCCTGGGCTTGGATTATCATTTTGAGGATGAAATTAGTGAAAAATTAAGAGAGAATAAGAAAATCAGTCTTGATAAATACAACAGTGACCTTCATATCGTTTCGCTTTGGTTTCGGTTGCTAAGACAAGAAGGATACAATGTTTCGAGTGGTACATACCTTCATATTCACATGACACCCTTAAAAGTTTTCAATCAGAATTATAGGCAGATTAATTAGATATTACTTTTGAATGTGCTTGTGCATTCTTTTTTTCCCAGCTAAATCTTTCAAAAAGTTTTGCCTTCTGAAAGTTTTAATGAGACATTTTTTGTTTGTATTAAGTGAAAGAGAAGATATTTTCTCTAAAGATTTACCTTTTGAAAGTTTTGATGAGGCATATTGTCTCTAACGATTTACCTTTTGAAAGTTTTTATGAGACATTTTTTGTTTGTATCAAGTGCAAGAGTAGATATTTTTTTTATGAAGATTTACCTTTCGAAAGTTTGAAAGAGACATTTTTTGTCTGTAAGTGAAGAGTAGATATTTTCTCTCGTAAGCGTCTACATTTCCTTCTCCTTTTTTTAGTAAATTATGTTTCCTTCTCCTTGTATTTATGTTTATATTATATGCCATTTTAGCCAATTTATGTCCCCTTTTTGGGGTTTGCCACCCTTTTTCTCTCTATGGACATTTTTGCACCCTTTTTTTCCAACTTTACTCTTTGACGTGCTTTTTATTTTTGTTTTTTTAATTTTTGGAATTTTATTGTTTCTTGAATGAAGTATATTATGATACCATATGCATTTTTTCAAATGTCACCAGAATCAACAGTGATCACCGACATGGGTTTCGGTTGCCCGTGCCAGTTTCTGAAATACTTTAGTATGATATTTTGGCTACTGTATTGTAACAATTTTTTGAAAACAAAAATATTATGGTAAAATTACCAAAATTATTCTACTAGAGTACTCTTATAACAGGCACTGGTGACTCAGAGTTGGAGACGTTCCGTGATCTATGTTAGAAAATAATTGTATATTAAACAAAATATTCTAGTGATTGACACTGCTAAACTGACCACCAGAGCTAGATAAACCTAGTCATCTATGTGAAAACCAAAAAACAATTAGATAGATTACTCAAAATATTGTACGAGAATATTTCGGCGCCTAGTGCCGTCGACCGAAGCCGGCGACCAACACTATGCATGGTCACTGTTGGTTCTAATAACATCTGGTAGAATATATGTCAAATCTTAGTAGTTTTCTATCAATAGTGAAAATTTGAATAAACATACTAGGTTGGCCTTTGACAAGTACTCTTGAGTGGTGAAGAAATAAAAATGCCCAAACAGTGGTAAAAATGTGAAAAGATTTCAAAAGAGTGGCATTTGTGTCAATCTCTCCTTTCTTTTTGTCTTTTTTGGTAGAATTTGTCTACATCTTTTTTTTTTTTTTTTAAACGTCTATTAGAGTGGTTAAGAGTCTCATACTGTCTTGTGGAATATTGGTAATACAGGTATATTTGAGAAGTTCACAAACGAACAAGGGAAGTTCAATAATGCCCTTGCAAGTGATGCTCAAGGAATGTTAAGCTTATATGAAGCTTCACATCTCATGGTTCATGGAGAGCGTATACTGGAAGAAGCTCTTGCTTTCACTACAAATCATCTTCAATCATTGACAATGTCATCCCGATTGAGTCCCTTTCTTGCGGCACAAGTAAAGCATGCCTTGAATCAGCCTATCCGGAAGGGCTTGCCGAGGGTGGAGGCAAGACGTTACATTTCTATGTACAAGGAAAACCAGTCACGTAATGAGGTTTTACTCAACTTTGCAAAGCTAGATTTCAACGTTTTGCAAAAGATGCATCAGAAGGAACTTAGCGATATCACAAGGTTAATATTTGTTGCTGCCATACTTATTATCGTTAGTAGGTTTTGAGTTTTTAATGGATCTTTTTCGGATTAACCATTCAATTTCACATTTTCAAGAAGTACATTTATATTGTAAATCATTTTGAAATCTCTCCTCCTTCTGATACTTTTGTACTTCATGTGATAAATTTACACGTTACTATGCTTACCCTAACTAATCCGTTCCACATAACTATCCCCAACTAACTTTGTTGAAAGCCTAACACTCATTTACGATTTTATATAAATTATCTTATGCATCATGGATTTGATGTGGAATGCTCGACTTTCTGGTGCCCACATATAGGTGGATTTGTGCTTCGTGGGTGTAATGCTAGTTGTCTTCTCTCTTATTTTTCCAAAAAAATGTTAATATCTATTTGTACTTTCTTTGTACACTTAACAAACTAGGTGGTGGAAAGATCTGGATGTGGCGTCAAATCTACCTTTTGCAAGAGACAGGCTTGTGGAAACCTATTTTTGGATGGCGGGAGTATATTTTGAGCCTCAATACGCCCTTGCAAGAAGAATATTAGTCAAAGTATTTGTAATGGCATCCTTCATTGACGATATATATGATGTCCATGGAACGATTGAAGAGCTCCAGGTCTTCACAGATGCTGTTCACAGGTTTGCTGTCCATGTCTAACTGATCAGATACTTGTGAACTAGTATCTGTCTGAACAACTTCTAATTGATTCACAACCATGTTTTGGTTCAGCTGGAATATCAACTGCCTAGATCCACTTCCCGAGTACATGAAATACTGTTATCGGGAACTCTTAAAATTATACGAAGAAATCGAGGAGCTGTTGAAGAAAGAAGGCAGAGGATCATATCGAGCTCATTATGCTAAAGAAGCAGTAAGTAATTAAAATAATGAGATAATTAGGTCCCATAATAAAGATCTCTACTTTATATATGGTCGGGTTTAAAAAAGAAACATGCCAGCATATACTTTTTCAGGGATTTTGGTAGCTAAAATAGCCATAAACTGAATGTTCAAAACCAACAATATAACTTTATAAAAACACAAGTACGATCTGCTTAATTTTAACCCTTGTACTTTATCCGGATCAGGGCGACAAAAACAGACAGTAAAACAGTCTGCTTAATTTTAACCCTTGTACTTTATCATGAAATTTCTAGGGGCTATTATGAAATTTTGTTCAAAATTATGAGCTAATTTTTACAAAAAGAAAAGTTGAAGCGGGGTGCTTGATTTTAACCCTTGTGCTTTATTCGTCCATCCCTGCTCAGTATTACTACGCTTGTTTTTAGGCAACTTATTCCTCAATTTTGTTAAGGCAAAGAAATTAGTTGTCTAATTCCTTATAACTTCAATTTTGGCAGACGAGTTAACAACATTGACCCTCTTTTTAAACTGCATGCCTACGATTCATTTTCAATTTAAGTTCTGTATTTTGCTAGCTATGTTCTGTATTCATTTTAATATGTATGGGGACTCAGATGAAAATGCAAGTCCAAGGCTACTTTGAAGAAGCCAAATGGTTTCATGAGAATTATGTTCCAACAATGGAGGAGTATTGGCAGGTTAGAGTTATGTTCTGTGGTTATTACATGGTCACACTCACTTCTTTCCTCGGAATGGGAGATGTTGCAACAGAAGAAGCCTTTGAATGGGCTTCAAAATATCCCAAAATTATTTCAGCTGCTTGCGTTGTTTGTAGGCTCATGGACGACATTAGTGGCCACAAGGTATCTACCATGTGATTTGTCATTTTTTCAATAATATATATGTTTAAAAGATTTCCTACATATATTAATATAAAAAAAAATATTAGAACCATTAGTTAAAAGATCACAACTCACTATTACATAAATCGATAATAAAAAAATTAAGGTCTCCAGAATTATTAAAAAAAAGAAAATCTAATACCGCAATATCATAGTATAATTTAGGGGGAGTTTGGTGGAGTTGTTTGAGTTGAGATTTTTAAGTTGGAATAGTAAATTTTTTTGAATTTTTAGAAAGACAAAAAACTTTTTGGGAAAAAGACAAAAATTTTTTGAGAAAAAGACAAAAAAAAGTTTGAGTTGAGTTGAGTTGAGTTGGTTTACCAAAGAGGGCCTTAGTAATGACAAAAATATGGCTTTGTAATGAGGTGTCGAAAAATGAACAATAAGTGAGTAATCTTGTGGAGAATTTTTTGGACCCACATATAATTTTTTGTAAAAGAAATATTGTAAAAAACTTTTTTTCTGAATAATAGGTTAAAACGGGATGTTAAATAGAAGTTTTATTTAGTTATCATAATCTTTTGAATCTTTTCCAGGTTGAGCAAGAAAGAGGACATGTTGCCACAAGTGTCGAATGCTATGTGAAACAATTTGATGTATCAGAGAAAGAAGCATATATTGTGCTGAACAAAAAAGTTGATGACGCATGGAAGGACATCAATGAAGAGTGCCTTGTACCTTTAGATGTGCCAATGCCTCTCCTAATGCGTATAGTCAATTTAACACGTGCCATGCACGTTCTTTACAAGGATGGGTATAATTATACCAATGCAGGAGGACTCATGAAGAATTTAATCAAGTCTACTTTTGTAGATTCAATTCCACTGTGAATTTGTGTCTACCAAAACAAATTCCAATGCATTGGTGGATACATTTAAATAACCCGCTATGATTAGTTTAATAGGTTTATGTTTGAAATTTGAGTGTTTTAATTTCTTTTTAATAAATAAGTGTCATAAGTCTCGTATCATAAAAAATAAACGTATTTATATTTCCTTAAGTATTTGTAATAAAAACAATCCCCAAGCAATATCCTTTTCTCTCTTGTTTTTCTCTCCCAGCTCTATTTTGCTTTGGGTATTCTCACATGTTATCAAAACTTTAATTCTCCAATATGGCTTTGGGTATTCTCACATGTTATCAAAGCTGAGCTTGCCTTTGGTTTACCGATTGGTGATGAAATTTTTTAGTTAGAGTTGGTTAAATTTTCAAAAACTAATTATAATTTTTATTGACTTTTTAGAAAATAACAAAAACTAAGATGAAAAAATATAGTTTAGTTAGAGTTGAGTTAAAATGTCAAAAGAAACATAAATTTGACTCTACGTAATTCCGCTCACACCTACTATCCGCCCAAAAACACAAGTTCAAACTATCAATTCCGCAATGTCCGGGCGCATCAATCACCCATACAATAATGTCCGTCCATATGCAAATCCGTACAGCAACGCCATTACGAGTCCACAACTCTCATAATTAGCTTTCTTTATATCTTCCACTTTCGATTTGCTTAGTCTTTGGTTTCATTAATTATTAACTTTGATGTCATTCCACTGAATTGCAATTCTGATGCTACAATATAAGTGACAACATACAACTTCGTAATGAGGTGTCAAAAAGTAAAAACGATATCTATTTTCTAAATAAATGATGAAGACAAAAATTAATAGATGCATCCAGACATTCCGATTAGATTGACAACTGCTTAATACCCTCATCATTTTTTCATCTCATAGTCTTACTAAAAATAAAAAAAGAATAATTACAAAAGCATCGCAACTATCTGTATGTGTTATTTTCATTTTAATACACACAAAGTGCTCACTAAAATTAAAAACTTAATCTTATAACGCTATAAAGCATATTCATTTTTCAAAATCCCAATACTCTTCACAGATGGTGTTCACAGGTTTGCTGTCCATGTCTAACTGATCATATACTTGTGAACTAGTATCTGTCTGAGCAACTTCTGATTGATTCACAACCATGTTTTTGGTTTAGCTGGAATATCAACTACCTAGATCCACTTCCCGAGTACATGAAATACTGTTATCGGGAACTCTTAAAATTATACGAAGAAATCAAGGAGCTGTTGAAGAAAGAAGGCAGAGGATCATATCGAGTTCATTATGCTAAAGAAGCAGTAAGTAATTAAAATAATGAGATAATTAGGTCCCATAATAAAGATCTCTACTTTATATATTGCCGGGTTTAAAAAAGAAATATTCCAGCATTTACTTTTTCAGGGATTTTGGTAGCTAAAATAGCCATAAACTGAATGTTCAAAACCAACAATAGAACTTTGTAAAAGCACTAGTACGATCTATATCTATTTGACTAACAATATATATATATATATATATATATATATATATCCTAGCTATATTATCCGGATCAGGGAAACTTAAAAAAAAAAAAAAAAAAACAAACAAACAAAACAAAACAAAACAAAACAAAACAAAAAACAAACAAGCATTCTGCTTAATTTTAACCCTTATACTTTATCATGAAATTTCTAGGGGCTATTATGAAATTTTGTTCAAAATTATGAGCTAATTTTAACAAAAGGAAAAGTTGAAGCGGGTTGCTTAATTTTAACCCTTGTGTTTTATTCCTCGTCCCTGCTCAGTAATGCTACTCTTTTAATAGGCAACTTATTCCTCAATTTTGTTAAGGCAAAGAAAATTAGTCGTCTAATTCCTTACAACTGCATTTTTGGCAGACGATTTAACAACATTGACCTCTTTTTAAACTGCCTACGATTCATTTTCAATTTAACTGCATTTTGCTGGCTATGTTTTGATGATTTGATGTACAAAACCTATAAAAATTCACTGCAATTTCACCAATATGCATGGGCATTCAGATGAAAATGCAAGTCCAAGGCTACTTTGAAGAAGCCAAATGGTTTCATGAGAATTATGTTCCAACAATGGAGAAGTATTGGCAGGTTAGAGTTATGTTCTGTGGTTATTACATGGTCACACTCACTTCTTTCCTCGGAATGGGAGATGTTGCAACAGAAGAAGCCTTTGAATGCGCTTCAAAATATCCCAAAATTATTTCAGCTGCTTGCGTTGTTTGCAGGCTCACGGACGACATTACTGGCCACAAGGTATCTACTAAAGTAACATCTGATTTTTTTAAATTAATATATGTCTAAAAGATTTTCTATCATTATTTAAAAAAAAATCTAATACGGCATTATTATAGGTATAATTTAATAACGACAAAAATGCGACTTTGTAATGAGGTGTTGAAAAACAAACAATAAATGAATAATCTTCTGGTGAATTTTTCGGACCCATTTTGATTAAAAGTTTGAACTCATAATTTATATAATAAATTTAATTTTTTGTGAAAGAAAATATTGTAAAAAACTTTTTTTGAATAATGGGTTAAAACAGGATGTGAAATAGAAGTTTTATTTAGTTGTCATAATCATTTAAATCTTTTCTAGATTGAGCAGAAAGAGAACATGTTGCGATGAGTGTCTAATGCTATGTGAAATAATATGATGTATCAGAGAAAGAAACATATATTGTACTAAATAAGAAAGTTGATGACACATGGAAGGACAACAATGAAGAGTGCCTTGTACCTTTAGATGTGCCAATGCCTCTCCTTATGCGTATAGTCAATTTAACACGTGCCATGCACGTTCTTTACAAGGATGGGTATAATTATACCAATGCAGGACTCATGAAGAATTTAATCAAGTCTACTTTTGTAGATTCAATTCCACTGTGAATGTGACGCCCCCTTACTACGTAGGGCCGTCACTCCTTACATACTTACTTACTTACTTGAAAATTAGGGATATTTTTTTTTTTTTTGAAACTTACTTATAAAACATTTGTCTTTAGTAATACATCATTACTATTTAAGTAAACGTTTACTTAAGGCATTTAGTTCCAAAATACCATAAAGCATAATTTGTCTTTATCATACATGCTTATATACCAAAAACTTCTTTACATCAAAAGATTTTGCGGAAACTATGCGTAGTGGTATCCATACCGCCTTCGTCTGCCGCCACACCGCTCCAGCAATGCCCAGCATTAAGCTGCGGGTTTCTTACCTACAGTATGAAATATAACTGAATGAGCTTTCGCCCAGTAAGCACAAACATAATCTCACAAAACATTTAAAACATCATGAAAAACATACATCATCATATGCATATGCATGAACCATTTATGTTCCAATTATGCACTTCTTTTAACATTCTTATCTTTCTTATGGGCCCCATAGTGTACGTACCTTGAACATATAGCGCACCGCTGGATACAGTTAGATGGGATTGCAAGTCCCTAACTGCACCCAGGAAACATAAGTGATTACACCCTCTTACAACAACGAGAGGGCGAATCCATAACTTCATCATAAAAATCATCCACCTTGGTGTGGGTTGGTACGACACTTTACTTGTGATTTCTTACCATGTTATTTATCTTTAGTGAACATACCATATGATGTCACTACATGATAGCATACTTTGTATCTCATTAATAACATGGCATGGCATGGCATTCTTTTCATTCATGACAATTGCAACATGACATTTTCATAAACATGACATTTTACAAATATAGCACTATTATAATCTTTTACAAAAATAACACTTTTTATTAACATAGCATTTTACGAAAATAGCACCTTTTATAAACATGGTATTTCGTAAAAATAGCACTTTTCATAAAACATGGCATTCATAAAAATAACACTTTCATAAAACATGGCATTTCATAGATATAGCACACAACATATTGCAGCATATTAGAAAACCACATACTTGAACATAATTTACTAGTTTTCATACTGCAGGTGAGGTTTGTACTTACCTCTAGTGCGGTATCCTTTAGAATCGCGTCCCTTAAATCGTCGGCAACCGCAATTCACTTTCCTGATATACCCAAAAATATAGGATCAGGATCCTTTCGTAAGGTGTTGGTGACCTACCAACACTCACATTTTACTTTTGGTTGTATGTCCCCTATTCATGATATCCATTTAAGCCATATTTATCCCTATTCTTTGTTGAACTAGGATAATTCCTTATGAGGTTACATTGGGTAACCTTTTTTTTTGCTAGAGCCTTGTTCTCTTATTGGGTTTTGCTCATATATCCTTGTTATTGGGTTATTTCCATTAACCCTTTAAGTCTTAGCCCAATATACATGTGGGTATCCCTTAGGGTTATATTGGGTAACCCTTAAGGTTAACCTTAATTAACCTTGGGTCAACCTTTTGTCAACCCTTGGTTATCCTTGGGTTTGTAACTCGGATATAATATCCGGTTAAATTTCCTCTTCCTTATTTTTGGAAAATCTTGTGTAATTAATCTTCCCAGAAATCCCTCTTCTTGCTTGTAAAAATT
>JAINRI010000176.1:0-23528 GCA_025413485.1 Ficus microcarpa | reverse complement strand
AACTAGGTCCACATAGTAAGAAAAATAGTATTTTTTTTCTTAAAAATAAAAAATAAAAATAATTTATGGCTACCTTTACCCCTCATAAATAGTTCATGCGTAATGCACAAGTTGGTTTCCATTTAAAAAATAAGGATAATTATCAATTTGAAGCTATTTGCCAATAATTGTAAATTTAAGGGGTTGATTGTCAAAATCTTTAGTTTAAGGATCATTTTTGTCAATATATGATAAGTTTATAAGGCGTTACTCATTAGTAGGGAAAAAAAAAAAAAAATTGTCAGAACTATATTCCATTACTATCCTAGTTAAAAAGAAAAGGAGGGGAAAAAAAAAAAAACAAACAAACTTAAGAGACAGGAATATGATTTTGAATTGTGTTCGAGCAAGACATTATCAATGTGTTTGGTGAAACTCAATCGGCATTATGGCCACCAAAGGCACATCCAAACTCAATAAGCTGAAATGGTATGACTACAAGCGTAGCTTAGTCGTAAATTTACACTCGTACCCTTTATCTTGAGGTCTTAAGTTCGAATTTTTGAAGTTTAACGTAGTTTTCTCATGAAACTCCTATTGATGTTTCCAATGTTGCACTAGAACCGCTGTGGCTGCTATAAAAGGATGAGTACATGATTATGTTGTTTTATTTTATTTTACTAGATAAATAAAGATAATCTCATTTCTTATTCTTTTCTGTTCTATTCAAAATCTCTCTCCTTTTGTTGCAGCCCAATTGAGTGGCTTTGCCAAAACAAGAGAGAGAGAGAGAGAGGAGAGAGAGAGAGAGAGAAGGGACTACATAAAAAACATTATCAGCAACGAAAAGAACAATATAAAGCCATATTCCTGTCCCAAACATGTTTCTAAACCTAACCAAACAACCAAATTTGACACGGCTACTTTCTTGACAAATGATGACTTAAATATGATTTGTTTCTTCTTTTGGACTTAACACGCCATTACTCCCAAAATTCTCCACCAAACCCAATTAAAAAAATAAAGAGTTACACGTATATGCATGATCTTATTAAAAATTTAAGATATTTTACATTTAATAACATATAATCATTGTTGTAATTATTATATAATCTTTTTAGTATCAAATGTGAAATTTATTATCACAATTACAATGTACTAGAATTATTCTAAAAATAATTTATATATTTCAATTCCGCTATTACATATATGTCATGTAATAAAATTGGTGATTTGTATGATTGCCCTCAAATAGTACATTTTTTAATTATTATTTCATTTATAATAATTTCAGTTTGTTTGACCTCTAATTATATAAATATGAAGAATCAAAATTCCAAATAAGCATTAAGAGATAACAAAACAAAACAAAACAAAAAAGGAAGGAAATGTCTCCCTAAAAAACATAAATATATCCATTTGAGATCCTGTCTCCACAATTTATATAATATGTTTTTCTTTAAAATAAGGAGATATGTCGTAAATAGCATGGATACGAAAATGTTAAAATAGATAACATATTTTTTTTTTACTTTATTTACCAAGTAAATTTATTTAAACGTACTTACTAGTAAGTATGTTATTTACCACAACAATTTCGTTAATCTTAAATTAAAAAAAAAAAAAAAAAAGCCAATTGGGCTGGGCCAATGGGCGAAGAACAAGGCCCAAAAAAATTATGACCCGACCCGGACAAAATCCACAGGGAGTTAAGCTACAAAGTTTGAATCGGCAATCAAAGGTTTGTATATCCAGAGCCACTTTATCTTCTTCCGACTCCATTTAAAGGCACAGAGGGAGAGAGAGATCGTAGGGAGAGAAAGTAGAGAGAGAGAGAGATAGAAATGGCGAGCTCTAGTGCTGCGGCAGTGGTGGGAGTTGGGCTCTCATGTTCGACCGTGAAGCTTTCCCAGAGACCCTCTTGGCAATTCTTTCAATCCCCTCGCCGTTTTTGCTGTGTCAAAATGGCCGTCTCGCTCGACGAGAAGAAGAATTATACTCTTAAAAATCCGAACAGGCTTTCAATGCCGCCAAGGTATTTATTTTTTTTAATTTTCCTTTTATTTTTTTTTTTGTGTGTGTTTATTTTCTCTTTGTTTTGAGAATTCCAGTTTGGTGGGTTGTTCGGTTTTGACCGTCTGAAAAAGTGTGTGGATAACTGGTTTTGTCTTTGGTGTGAAAAAAAATGTTTTTGGGTTTTGTAAGAATGCTTGGATTGGATTTGATGATGCTAATTGAGTTAACTTCAATTGGGATTTTCAGATTTTGTTTGTTT
The DNA here is from genome assembly GCA_025413485.1 of Ficus microcarpa. Lineage (NCBI taxonomy): Eukaryota > Viridiplantae > Streptophyta > Magnoliopsida > Rosales > Moraceae > Ficus > Ficus microcarpa. The sequence continues at coordinate 21,274 of JAINRI010000176.1, read as the reverse complement.
GTTAGACCAAGAGATTAAAAATGGAGTTTTGGGTTCTCATTTGGGAGCTTCAATGCAAATATCCTTTTGCATTCAGTGAACCTCAAATTCATTTATATTAACTGTGTTTAGGTGAGAAGAATTGGCACATGAAAGTTGTTTCATGAAGCTTCTAGTGAGCTAAAATAGATAATGTAGGAGGTGGCCTGGTTAATGGGTGAATTATAACTTGGTTGGGGTTCGAAAAATTGAATCTTTGTTCTCAATGAAGTTTGTTCATAATATTAATTGGCAAAATTTCCAACTAATTTCGTTTATTTCGTGGTAGTATATTATAAGTCATACCGGTCTCCTTCACAGCTGCATAGTCTATGTGACTTTAAACTTGGTTAATTTTGAACATTTCACATTAAACTTGGTATTGTTGAATTTTGGGTTTCTTAACCGAACTTTTGATTTGTGAACATTTGAAGTGGGTGATTTTAATCAGTTCTGAGCTTGTGTTTTACTATGGTCGTCTTAAATCCTCGGTTGCTATAACTGAGAGCATACTTTGTTTCAAACTCTCTAACTAGTTGGCATGAAAACTTTCTTCAGGAGTTGATGCCTGGAGGTGTGAATTCGCCCGTCCGTGCTTTTAAATCTGTTGGAGGACAGCCTATTGTCATTGATTCCGTCAAGGGCTCTCATATGTGGGACATCGACGGCAACGAGTACATCGACTATGTGGGTTCATGGGGACCTGCAATCATTGGCCATGCGGATGATGAGGTTCTATTCTCTTTGGAATCTATGCCATCATACATCTAGTTATGTTTCCAGTGTTGCTTGTATGAGAACTTGAGAATTTTCGCCTTGAAGTCTCTTTTCCAAAGAGGAGTTGTTGTTTCTGTGACACAGGTCCTCGTTCATGGTTCTATTATTATTATTTTTTTTTTTCAAAATTGGTAGTTTTATCATAATTAAAGAGATAAAACATATTAGGGAGACAAGGATTCTTCTAGGTAACTTTAACTAGCTAATCACCGAAAGATATTGGGATGGACCCTCAATTTATCTGTAATGTCTTTACACTTGTCCATAGGTACTTGCAGCCCTTGCAGAAACAATGAAGAAAGGAACGAGCTTCGGTGCCCCTTGCCTTTTAGAAAACACTCTAGCAGAGATGGTGATCGCAGCTGTTCCAAGCATTGAAATGGTTCGATTTGTCAACTCAGGCACAGAAGCATGCATGGGTGTGCTCCGGCTGGCCCGTGCTTACACTAGCAGGCCAAAGATCATCAAGTTTGAGGGCTGTTACCATGGTCATGCTGATCCATTCCTCGTTAAGGCTGGTAGTGGTGTTGCCACCTTAGGACTACCTGACTCTCCAGGTGTCCCCAAAGCAGCCACTATTGACACTCTAACAGCTCCCTATAACGACATCGAAGCTGTGGAAAAACTCTTTGAGGCCCACAAAGGAGATATTGCGGCAATTATCCTTGAACCTGTAGTTGGCAATTCTGGTTTCATTTCTCCTAAGCCAGAGTTTCTTACCGGCATCCGCAAACTCACCAAAGACAATGGAGCTCTCCTGATCTTTGATGAAGTCATGACTGGATTCCGTTTGGCTTACGGTGGAGCTCAGGAGTACTTTGGCATGACTCCCGACTTGTCGACACTGGAAAGATCATTGGTGGAGGTCTACCAGTGGGTGCATACGGAGGAGGAGGAAATCATGGAAATGGTGGCCGGCAGGGCCAATGTACCAAGCTGGGACCTTGAGCGGAAACCCATTGGCAATGACTGCCGGGATACACCCTTAGGCGTTTGAAGGAGCCAGGAAGCTACGAGTACTTGGACAAGATCACTGGCGAACTAATTCAAGGTATTCTGGATGCCGGACAAAAGGCTGGCCATGCAATATGTGGTGGGTTTATTAGTGGGATGTTCGGGTTTTTCTTCACAGAGGGACCTGTCCACAACTTTGCCGATGCAAAAAGGAGCGACACCGAAAGTTTGCAAGATTTTACAGGGGAATGCTGGAAGAAGGTGTATATTTTGCACCATCACAGTTTGAGGCTGGGTTTACGAGCTTGGCTCATACTTCTGAAGACATCCAACAGACAGTAGCTGCAGCTGAAAGAGTTTTCAGGCGGATTTAGCATGTTCTTGTATCTTGAAACCTTTTCTTGTGATTTTTCTTTCCCTGTTGCACAATTTCTTCTTCTGTAGATGTGTTGGAGAGTTTGCCTTGTAGCCATCAATTTTCGGATCTTGAATGTTCTGTTTAAACATTTTATCTTGAAGAAGTTTTGAGCTTATTTTTTGATCTCCAAGAACATCCTTTTATGTATTGCAATATTTGTATTTTTTGAGCAAAGAAAAATGGAAAATTTAAATCCTGCAATGCCATAACAATGAATTTATCTGGCACTGATAAATATATAAAAGATAAAACAAACAAACCAAATTTGAATCCTTCATAAACACAACATTTCTCCTTGATTTTTGAATGTGGATCTTTACAATAATGAGCTCTATACAGCTTGCTTGACAGAACATTCAGGTGACATCTATAGGACAAGAAAAAAAGAGCAAACGCGAAAAGAAAGTAACAAGAGGAAAGGAAAAGAAAGCAAACAAATATGGGAAAATTAATATAGGCACTGGCAGACAAAATAATCTGTAAAGAGTTCATCAAGAACAACTGACTTTTCTATAGACAAATCATCACCAGCTTGCACTTGTACACAAACTTATTCCATCGCCAAAGCTTTAACATCGAAAGAGTGAGAATAAGAGCGAGTCCGAGGCCTACTGCATTCTCTTTCACAATATGGAACATGAGCAAACGACTTTCCTCGGCGTATCGTCGACCTTCTTTTCTGCTCACAGAAATGGAAACGGAAACCATTATCACTATTGCTTTCAGGCTAGCTAGTTATTGCAGAAAAATCCACATTCTATGTCAAGCATTTTTCTTAATATTTACCTGGTTTAGTTTTTGCCGGGGACGGCTGTACAACGACGTGCATTATGATAACTCCTCCCCCAGCAGTAGTATCACCAAAGGGTAATTTACACTGGCCAACAGTCTTGTTGTTTCCAAAATTTTACCAGAACTAATCAGTTTCACTTCATTTGCAGCCTTTGGTATGATTGTTTTACCTATGAAAAGATTTCGAAAAAGCCCGTAAGAAAATTCAAAAGCAAAAGCTGCATAATCACATTCCCCATAAACAAAAATAGCCAAGGACGATTCATAAATTCTCATTTACCAACCTTTTTCCATGAAATCTTATCCTTAAGAAACACCTAGATATAGAAAAATCCTCATGATATTTTCCATGACCAACTAAACATGAAAATCTCACGATTTTCTTACAGAATTCTCCAAATTTCCCAGAATTCAAACTTTCTTTTTTTAGTTCTCAAGAGAAATTAACAAAAGTACTACCCAAAAAATTTCCAGTTCCAACCAGATCAACAATTAAAACCAGAAAAACAGATTTAAAGCAAGCTCATCCAATTTTTATTATAACAAAAAAAAAAAAAAAAAAAAGAAGAAGAAGAAGAAGAAGGGAAATGAGCTGAGCTAACCTTTGGGCCAATCGGCGACTATTCTCTGCTTAAGCATGTCGACGGTCGAAGCCGCCGAGTATCGGAACGGTCCGATGTCGGACCCATCGTAAAGCCGGAATTTTATGTCGACCAAATCCTCTCGGCATCGGAAAATCGTTGACTTTTCAATCAACAAAATTCACAGGCCGATCACTTCCGATTGCGCGAACAAAACCTCCCTCCTCCTCCTCCTCCTCCGGATTACTCCGACCCAGAGACAGATGAGTTCACAGATAGATCAAGAAAGCTCTGAACTTTCCACAATCCAATTTTAAGCTAAATCAACATCCACAAAAAAAAAAAAACAAAAAAAAACAAAAAAAACATAACTTTACCAAAAATTTCTGAAATTGAAGTTGAGAAACTGAATCGGACCTTGTTCTGGATGTAATTGGCGATCAAGCTAAGCGATTCTCTCTCTTTCCCTCTCTAGACAACTTTCTCTCTCCTCAGCTTTAGCCTCCTGCGGGGGTTTCCTTTCCCAATGGTCGGTGCGTTTGTTGGTGAACCGAATGAGGAAAAAAGGAAAGTGTCGCCAAATACCAACCGCTTCCAAACGACGTAGTTTTCCACACCGCGTGCTTCGATCACGCCACGGTGACGTTTAGTGTTGAAATTCTGTGCTCACTTCTCAAAACGACGTCGTTTTCTCTTCTAGGTTTGCTCATCCCCAAAATTTGGGCTCAGAAAAATCCAAAAACGTTAAAAAAAAAAAAAATTAGACATGAAGAGGAAGAAGAGAGAAGAAGAAGAAGAAGGAGAGAAGAAAATGGAGATGATGTTTGGCAAACCCCAGCGAATCCTCCTGAAAAACAAGATTACATTTTTCGCAACGGTAACTTCAAGAACAAGCAAAACAGACCGAAAATTTTTTTTTTAATAAATTTTTTTTGGGTGCATGAAAATTGATTATTTTTTGGCGGGAATTTGCAGGGAAGCGCCACGTCAGGCCATACTACTTCGAGTTCATCGCTCATGTATGTAGTTTTTTAGATTCAAAGTGTTGATTTTTTTTGATATGGAAATTATTAATCCGGTAAAAACCTGATTCCTGAAATATTTTATTTATTTCCGATTAATTTGCTGATATATATATATATATATATATATTTATATGTTTTATAGGTTAAGAATCGGTGGGTAGGGAAGAGCATTGTGGATTTGTTTGCTGAAGAGTTTAAAGGCAGGCCATATGAGTACTATGTATGAAGCTTTTTGTTCATCTTCTTGTATACTTTTTGTTGCCGTAATACCAAAAAAAAAACCCCAAAAACAAGAAAGAATAATGTTTGTTAACTTCTTGTGAAAATTGTTATCGGGTTTGTTTTATTTTGTGCAATTAAGTGTTAATTGTTATGGTCATTTGTTAGTGCATGTTTTAGTCATCAAAAGTTAAGGTTTGAGTGAATGAATGAATGTAAGGTTAATGCAGTCAAATGTGGAGGATACAAGTTGATGGAGAGATGGTCCCGGTTTCGTATGTTGTTAAATCGTCACAAAAGATTAGCCACTTCTTACACAGGTGTTGCGATGATAGTTCTCTGTGGGCAAATTTCGGTTAGCCAAGAGTTAACATATGTTTTCTTGACGTAGTTGTTTTTAACGTTTTGTGCTTATTTTTGAAATGTGATTGTTTTCTTCTGGAATTAGAAACTGTTTTTTTTGAAAGTTTATCAAGTTGGAAAATTGATTTCAAAAGTGTAGGCACGAACCTCCTGTGTTGGCTTTGGATGTTAGAGTTCTCAGAAAGAACCGGATGTGGTCACTGTTTGGAAACCTGCATCTGTTCCGGTGAGTCGGTAATTAGCTCTACTTTTATTCTCTTCAGCAATTGTGGCTCTGTTTTATCACATATTTCAAAAGTTCTGTTATTGCTCATTGTATTGGCAATGAACACGAGGTTCTTTGCAGGAAAATTCGAGAAAACCCTTTTTTGTGCCTTATCTTCTCTCTTTATTTCTCTTTCTGTTTTTGAGTTTCCACTGCTATCTAGGTGCATCCGTGTGGTCAGTATCGTAAGAACACTGTTGTAGGCATTCTTCAAGCAGAACATGACTTGGCACCTGTATTTCGTACCCAACTGCTTCAAGCAAGTACTGTAAATTTACATGATATAATTCCTATGCTGTTTTCTCACGTGTGGTTTGAATATTATGTGTATGTCTTGTCCTTCCTTGACCATGGTTATGTTAGCTGTTCATCGGCTAGATCGCTTAGTTTCTGGACTCCTTATCTTGGCAAGAAATGCTTCAAAGCTGATATTTTTAGGCAACAGTAAGCCTTGAGCTGTAATTTATTTTATAAAACTCATAGGAAGAATTTTCTAGTTTCTTCTGTGAAACTCGTTATCTTAGCATGGCTTGTCTTTGTGATTAGCAAATGCTGTTTTGTTATTACTTTTCATGCGAATGCTGTTAGTTGGCCTATTGGCATGGGTTTTTCCCAAATTTATTTTGCCTTTAATACATGCCCACTTGTGGAAGTGCAAGGTTACAACCTTTGTATTACTTTCGGCTTATGCCATGACTTTTCCCAAAGTCATATGCCTGATAATTTATGCCCCCTTGTACAAATGCAAAGGTTACGACCGTTATTAACTAACAAATATTGTTACTCTTGAATGCCCAAAGTTAGAAATAAATAAGATTAGGTTCCAAATTAAAGATTTTTATTCAGATGATTTTGCTTTGTTTCTACGCTCATTAAGAACATCAGTGCATCATCCTAAACTCCTTTCTCCTAGTCAAATTCTTTTCTATCCGTTTGGATGTAAACTTTTGAAACACAGAGTTGTTTCTCTTTCTCAGCATTGGTGTGAGTTTTATGGTTGTTTGGTTTTGAGGGTTTGTAACTGTGTTTTCTATCACATAAATTTGAATTGGGACACCCAAAACCAGTTCAAACCCTCCAAACACAGCCCATTAATCTTTTGTGGTTGATAAAATATTCGTTTTTGTGTCCTAATGTACGGTGTGTTTCTGCAGATTGGGCTGGTAAAGTGCAGAAACATACGTTGCTAGAGTCATTGGTGTATTCTGGCATGAGGTATGCTCTGTTAAAGCTGCATAATTTATCGGCACAGATGCATCTATGAGTACATTTCAATTTGTTAGTTATCTAGACAATAATTTTTGAAGTTCAAAGCGGAAAACCACTGGTTGTTTTTGCATTTATCCCACAATGCTAAGCTGCATATTTACAGGGTTGCCTGTTTTAATTAGGGAAATACATGCATTGATTTTAATACTCAACGCTCATGATTCACAAGCAGAGAAGTATTATTTGCTAAACTATAAGTGCTTTCTCACATTGAATGTTTTACTTCTCTAGAAAGTCGTGGACGTTAACATAAATCATAATGCTCGGGAAGGAAGGAGCACAGCAGAGGTAAATTATAATGTCTTCCATTTGAAAGCCTTATTGTACAGATAGTTTGATGCTGGCTTTTCAGTATTATGCTGAACTCTTTGCTCTATTGATTTTCCATTTTAAAGTTGAGGTTCAAATTCTGATTACTATCTGCTTAGTAGTTGTCAAAGCAGTCCATTTATTTCTTTGTTTAGATGTCCACTGAAAGTCCTCTCCCTAAATTTTCTACGTGCAAACCCATAGACCCAACGTGTTAGCTATCATGTTTTAAAAATCTGAACTCTTGGTTATTCAGGTGGGTGACTCTTGTCATGATATGCCCGTAAAGGGGAAGACTGCCTGTACTAAGTTCACTAGAATTTGCACGGATGGGATTCATAGCATTGTCCAGTGTGAGCCAGTCACTGGCAGAACTCATCAAGTAAGTAATTTCATAGGTTAACATGATCGAAGCATGTTCTTTTTTTTGTAATATAAAATTTCTTTTATGCATCACACGTCTAAAATGTTTGGCTTCCTGCCAGAGTATTACAAATTTGGTATATTCCTTTTCCATTCTGTGAAATTCTTTCATTCAATTTCCTGGAGTTGTGGTATGTAGTACTCAAGCGAGCTAAAAATTTCAAACATTAAAAGTGTGGTAGTTTCATTTTTATGTCCTAATGATGGTGCTTTGTTTTTACTTTGTTTTTGGCCAAAAACAAAAGTTCTATTGCTTGATTTACCGATTTTAAGTTACTCTTTTTTTTTTTTTGTGGGTTTGTAGATACGTGTTCATTTACAATACGCGGGCCATCCAATAGCCAATGACACACTTTACCTGTCCAAAGAGCCCGTCGACCGTTCCACTGAAGGAAAACTGCTGATAGAGCTGCTGCTGGTTTAGATCATTCTTTGTCACCCAGTTTGATCAAGATTGTTCCTGCCAAAAGGAGGAGTCTTCTGGTGAAGATTTCAGCATTGATCCCATGTGTACAAACTGTCCGAATTTGGGCCCCAAAGGGTAAGATGTTTGTTAAAACACGAGTACAAAATTTGATTCTAGCATTGTGACATGAACTAAATGGAGAATGCATGGCACGTCTGTCAATTTTTCTTGAAATACTACGGAGTTTGCTACTTTATGACGAGTATTAGAGCTAGAGCATCTCCGATGTAGTGCCAAATTGATATGCAACTGGAAATCTGCTCTCCAACGTAATGTTATTTTTGGTGCTAAATTTGATATATACTATACTTGTTGTCAAAGTTCGGTACCAAGTGTAGCATATCAAATTTAGCATTTGTTACTACGAGTTGATGTGGTGATATTTTCATTCTACTTAAAAATTAAAAGTTTCTGTTTACTAGTTCTGAAGCTTAATAATCGTGATAATATGGTATGGCATTGACATTTATATTGAAGATGGTCCTAGTATCTTTTTCTTTCGTTCCCGAGTTGTGTATTGATTAACGTTATTTTGTCATATGAAGTAGAGTAGACATTTTGAATTGTGATCTCGGTTCTCATTTGTCCTTTATCAAGAAAAAGAGATTGAATGTTGATAACTCGACTCATTTAATACTCTAAGAGCAGCTGATGTTATCTTTATATAAATTAATCGTTAATACATACATTTAACTCCACTTAATATTTACTTATCCGGGGAAAAAAAATCAGCTTTCACATTTTTAATCTTATCATGATTGCAGGTATGATGGTGATGAAGAGGGTCTGTGGCTGCATTGTGTCAGATATCTGGGCCAGATGGACTTATGAATGCCCATATCCAGATTGGGCTACACTCAGCTAAACATTATTTTCCTTATTTCTTTATTTCTTTAGTTTTTAATTTATAGAAATATTTTTACCATTAGATCCTTTTTAAAGAAAGCGAACTCCCCCATTTCCGTTTAAATTTACTTCTATAATTTTTGGGGAGAAATGTGTTTGTCATTTCCCATAAAGTGTTGCAAGAAAAACTGTTCCCTTATGTAATTTTAAATTTAATTTTTTTTTTTTTCATGGAAGACTGGTAAAAAGTTATCCATTATTGTTGAATATGAAGGCAACAGTTGTTAGACAAAGCTCTCGTGGAAGTTAATGATTTTTTTAAAATTTTATTGGGGTTCGAGCCATAACATGGAATATGATCCGGCAAGAATTCATCATTGCATCTCTTATTTGTTTATTTACCAAAGCCTTGTCAACCCATATCACTCCCCTTTTCGGATGAGCCTTCCATCAGTTATGGACATTGAACACATTTCACTTAAGTATATGCAAAAGATAATGTTGTAGGGTTTCAATTTTTATCCCAGCTTTGAAATCGATAAATGCTTAAGAAAGCGATTCGACTCCCATATTTCTCGTTCCTGTTCATTCTCATGTTTCTTTCTCGATCTATAATAAATGTCATACGGGATCTCAAAAAGATTTCAAAAAGAGACCTGAAAAATTTTAAGTTCCGTTAATTAATACTTTTCTTAATTTGATGTGATGTTATTTGTGTTTTTTGGACAAGGCATATATATATATATAATATATATATATATTTTTTTTTATCTTAAGGATTGACTTTGTATTTTTTTAGTTCCTGTTCATTTTCATGTTCTTTCATGTCCATATAATAAAAAATGCCATATATGTTAATTATTATGGGTCATGAAAAGGGGCAGGAAGAATGACACATGCAAGTCTATGACATCAATCGATATTTAAAAAGTTAGGGAATTATGTGTTTAAACGTTATATTTCAAGTTCCTTTAAGTATACTTTTTTGAATTCGATGTGATATTCTTTTTCTCTCGATGAGGTATTTTTTATCCTAGGGATTCAACTCTATATTTCCCGGTTCTTGTTCATATCATGTTCTTCATGTCCGTATAGTAAATGCTGTATCAACAATTATTGTGGGTCACAAAAAGAGACAAGAAGAATATGACACGTAAGTCTTTAATATCAATTGATATTTAAAAATTAGGAAAATTCTACGATGAGATATGAAAAACTAATTTTAACCGTCTTATTTCTCAAGTTATGTTATTTAATCCGTGTTCTCTCGGTAAGTAGGGATTTGAATATTGAAGTTCCCGTTCTGTTCTTTTCATTTTTTTTTTAATGTCCCTATAATAAAATGCCATATATGTTACTTATTAGGGATCACGAAAGAAGAAGAAGACATGAAGAATGAGACATGCAAACCTTGATGTTTAAAAGTTAAGGTATTTAACTTAAAAAGGAATATATCTTACTCGTCATCTTTTCCAAATGCCATTAACTTTTTTATTTTATTAATTTAATGTGATTTAATATGTGTTCTCTCATTAAGTTCCTTATTATTATTTTTTAATCCTAGCCTATCAGATAATTCTCGTAAAAGTTGTGAATCAAATATCAGATAATTCTCTAAAATGTCGTCAACACAAGATAATAAGTACACACACATGTGACATACACGTATCCAAAAATACGTGTGTGTGTATATGTCTATACTTACATATATGTAAGTGGAAACACTAATCTTGAACATAGTATTGAATTGTAGTGCCAAGGAGGATCTGACTCTGTCAAATTTGTTTTGACTCCTGAAATATAACTCAGGTCATTCACCACAACTAAATAATTAAACCATGGCCAAGGGCTTTGATCAAATAATTGCTCCTTCCACATGGGAATAGCACAAAAATCAAACTATATTTAGCCATAACAGTTTGTCTCTTAGCTCTCAACTGAGTACTACTTCATGTGCAAGATTGAAGCAACCATTAATTTTCAACCAAAAGCTAAAGACAGTAGAAAATGACAGTGAGTCACTCCTTTTTTTTTTTTTTTTTTCCCACCCCCCTCCTTTCTTTTCTTTTAAATATTTACAGAAGGAATATAAGTAGTGGTGCGTGACTACATCATCATCATGAAATTATGCGGTAAATTAATGGCATGCTTTGTGGGCTCTACAGAAGAAGAAGCTTATAAAGGTTTTAGACATATATGTGTTATATAGTTAACCTTTGAAAATGACCCTATAACTATAAATATATATATCTTATCTTTGTGATCTTCTCTACTTGCATTATTTAACACTTTAAACTGCATGCATGATTTATGGCCAATTATGAACTACGAAAAGAACCACCGACATTAAACTTTAATGTTAAGATTCGAATCTCAAAATTCTATATGTATATATAGCTATATTAAGAAAAAGTCGTTAATTCAACACAATATTACTCGGTGATACTTAGAGCTAGAATCCATTTTTTCCCCCTCCAAGTGGAGAATTATTAAAAAATTTACAGATAACATTTATATCGACCAGAGACATGGTTTTCATATTTCAATTATTACGTAGGGACACAATCTATCTTTTCTTATCGAAACCGATGTATTTTAAGTATTAAGTGATGAGGATAGTGTTATAATTTTTCTTATAAATGGGACACATGAAAATTTTTCATGTCCGTCATTTATATTTAATCGCACGCGTATAGTTTCAATCCATACTAATATGAAACAACTAAGTAAGATTTTAGTGTTGAGCCATGTTAAATATTTCAATATATTATTTTTTCGTTACATTCTAATGTCACGAATATGACAAGTGAGATGTTATTTTATTTATTGATAGAAATGCAAACTTCCTGGAGTCAATATTAACAATAATCACTAATTGAAATTAAATTGACATATAATAATTCAATTGTGACAGTCATTAATAAAGTCTCATATACAACACTACTGTCAAACGGTAACATAAGATTAGATCATTGATATGTAATGTTTTCTATCAATACATGCTATTTACATTAACATATTCAAATATCCATATGTCACATATAGTTACATGTAAAATTGAAAGAACAAAAAATTACTAGGATCTGTATAAACAATTATATCTGCCGGACAGAAAGAACCATTCCTGTAGTCAACAGTTATAATATATATATATATTCTGGTACAAAGTTTAACTTTAGTCTCGAGACTTTTTATGTCCAACACGTGAGTCTTACTTGGTCTCTTACTTCTATACCAAAGAAGAGAGCACTCAAATTCAATAACAAGCAAACGTTTATGAGTTAAAGGTACTGAGATTACTTAGCACTAAATTCCGTTATTATCTTTCCACACTTAACTGACGTACGCTTGTTTCAAACCCGAGAAACGTTATCGACGATCAAAAAGAAAAGAAAATTTTCCCCACATTTTTACAACACTAGTCTTGGTGAAAAAAAAAACAGAGAAAAAAGAAAAAAGAAATCAAGGAACATATAATAAAGAATTTATTTTAGGTACAATTTTGTTTTCCAATCATCAATTTTTGATGTGTTTGTTTGGTGTCATTTTAATCAAATTCAACAACTAAAAAAATTACACCTTCTACATCAAACCTAATAAGAAATAGGCACTCACAATTTCAAAAGGGAAAACGACAAAAAAAAAAAAAAGTCACATTTTACAAGTCCAAAAACTGCCACGGAATACCCTTGTCTCGTAAAGAGAGGATGGTCATTGGGAAACGTAGCCACCAAAGTATTAATATGTACACATATTTTATAAACATTGCATGTATATAAATATATACATGTATATATATAATATATACATATGTATATGGTAGAGATTTAGTTTCTTCTTCGATAGGATTCCGACGCAAACAATTTAAACATGATAAAGGTCGACAATACATGATGGTCATCATGTCGTACGTCTCTGAACTTAAAACAAATATTCTTTTTTGGGTTTGTGGAGTCAATGTGGCGGAAAGTTCTTGAAGCCCTATTTACCCGGATACACACACACACACACACACACACACATATATTTTCCCTAATCAATTAAAAATTACTACAACTAATTAAAAATTATCTACAAATCCCAAAGCGTGATCAAACATTAATTATTTAGTGGAAAAAAATTGAAACCCATGATGATGGTGAAGAGGCTATCTTCACTATTCATAGGGATTCTGACGCACAGTGGAAATCCAACGCGATTATAATAACTATATATGTCGTTTATATGTAAGTTAAAAAGTTGAAAAGATTTAATTAAATATATAATGATAACGTTTTGTGTTCTAATTGTATATGTAAAAAGCCTGTTAGTTATGGTTTTGTGGAAGCAATGTGATGATCACTAGTGAGGGGGAAAAAAAAAAGGAGAGAAAGAGAGAAACACACTGTTTGATCAACTAAAATTGAGTTCTTTTTTGGTACGAAAATTACTTTCTGTAATACGAGTTGAAAAATTTTAAACCCGAATAAAGAGAAAAACACACTGTTTGATTTAACTAAAACTGAATTCTTTTTTGGTACGAAATTACTTTGTGTAACACAAGTTGAAAGTTTTAAACCCTAATAAATATGTTTTTGACAGTGGAAGGCCATTAGGATTTTAGTTTATATATTGTCAAGTTGGCAAACATTAATGCATGTTAAACTTATGAAACCATATATATATATATATATATATATATTTGGTGATTAGGAAAACCATCTCTGCACAGCCGGAAGAGTCTAATTTTATCGGTTTTAGATCCGATTTATTATCTATACTACTCTAGGATGGGGATTTTGGAGGAATATGTCTCAAACAAGCATGTATCTGGAATATTGTCCCATCTTTAAAATTTATATCATCTCATAATATCAAATAAAAAGTGGTTTCATGATAAAAATCTGAATCATTTAATAAAAATCCTAAATATATATGTACATTAAATGGGCTATTCTCACAATTTCCTCTTTTATTTAGGATTTGTTAAGAATATATAGTCTCAAGATACTTCAGAGCCGCAAACATAATTTTCATGCTCTACACAAGTGTATAGTTGTTATAATGCAATAAAATTCGAACAACAACAAAAATCTGGATGAAATATTTTATGAAAAACTAGGGGAGAGAGAGAGAGAGAGAGGGAGAGAGAGAGAGAGAGAGAGAGAGAGAGGAGAAAAAGAGTCGTTTTATGATTTTCACATTACCTCAAGTTGTGTTGCCTATAAAAATATATATAGCTACTTCATTATAAAAGAAGAAATGCAATATATAAACAAGACAAATTACCCACATTTGTTGGTCCCTTGTTCACTCAATATGACATAATATTGAAAAAATTCACCACAATATTAAAAATTGATACTTTTTCCTCAATTGGAATTTTTTTGCATGTTCATATACACAAAATAGATCGAATTGATCCAATTGTCAACATTTTTAAATTTCGTATGAAGAAATAATACCTTGATAATATATATATATATATATATATATATGTGTGTGTATATTACTAGGATACTTGATAGAACCAGATTTAAATTTTATAACCATACTCTCTCGGTAGAATATCCTATCCTAAGAGGATTATTTATATATTTATTTATTTTGGCTTTCTTATAGAGTTTCTATTTTAATCTTTTGGCTTTAATTGTGAAAGCAAATGTGGCCAAAAATTCTTGGACTGTGTAGCGACACTTTGTTGGAGGTCATATATTGAACTTTTCAATGACCGTGGCTGGTTCAACAAAGCTAAATATTGAACATATGAAAGTTATATAAAACGTATGTAATATTTTAATGAATTATCACCTTTTAATGTTAATTCTTTCTAAGAAATGGTTATTATTCCAAGATGAGGGATAATTAATTAATTAGGTTTTTATATGTATATTTTATTGGTCGGCAAATGTATCTCCCCGAATACCAAGATGCATAAAAATTTTTTTATTTTAAAGGTTATTATTTTAGAGAAGACACGTCATGAATATTCATAATTTATACCCGCCGAACTAGGGCAATTTTAATTATTATTCGTGATTTGAGACATATGTTTGGTCAAACCATATGTTATCTCTTTTTTTTTTTTTTGTATTAATTATAATTTATGTGGTAGTCCAAATAACACTAGGCAACACACAGAAAGCAATACAAGAAATCCTTTTACAGAAAAGTCTCGTACCAATAATTTTACGTTGATTCTGATCATTGGATCTAGTCTAAGTCCCATCAAAATTCTAATTTATTAAAAAAATGTGCAGAACACAAAATTTTTGATGCATATTCAACAACTGAAAAACAAAACCTTACTTGTATTTATTTATTTATTTATTTTTTTCAAATCCTAACGGGAAATCAATTACTCCGAAAAGAAACCAGGATACGTAAATAATAAATCGTACATGTGCTTTTTTTTGTTTTTTTAACAACCAAATCACCTAACCCTATCAACTTGGCTTTTTTACTTACATTTTTTTTTTTTTTTTTTTCACATTGTGCCTTCCAGGTTGAGAAAACAGTGAAAGTGTGGGACCATTGGATATTGCCATGGTACTAACGAATGGAATAAACTGGAACTTTTTTTTGGTCCACTTGACACTGGTTTATAGTGGTAAGTATATCCATACAGAAACAGAGATTCTCCACTTATTTGGATTGATGAGGATTTTTTCTTTTTCTTTTTTATTTTAAAATTTTTTTTTTAAGTCCTTAGGGGATCTGCAACTGAGACAATTATGGACAAAAAGTATCTGCAGTAGTACTTCTAAAGCAGCCAACCAGAGATCAGCAATTATCACGATCGGATTCGTTTTGAACCTAGAACCACAAGGAATTATTAGGAAAGATAGAATAGGCATTAGGGAAATTTGCTATTTTGTATGTCATTATCATTTTTAGGAACTTTGATTTATTTATAATATTGTAATTTAGAATAGTCTCCTTTTTAAGTAGATATGTAAGTATTAGGCAATTTATCCGATTCTATATACTTATAAATTGTATTTATATGAGAGCCTATTCATAATGTTCCTCACTAGTGAATTCATTGTTTTATTCATAATGAGAGCCTATTTATATATTAAATATCTTTGTGTTCTATTCTTCTTCATATTTATTTTTTCTACTTTCTTATTTAATTTTCTATATGGTATCAGAGCATTAAGATCCTAGACCTCAAAACCTAAAATCTCCCCCAACACCCACCTCATATAATCCCCTTTCCTAAACACATCTAATCCCCCAACTCCTTAGCTTCACGTTTCTATCACCCGCAAGAAGGGGGAAAAAAAAAGTCTATCCCTAACACCAAAAAAAAAAAAAAAAAATCTTCCTAAAAAAAAATCAGCATGTCTTTTGTTTTATTTATTTTATTTAACATTTTATCATTGCGATTATATTCAAACAAGTTACTGATCTTTTGATCTTAACGCTATTGCATGGTGCTCTTGACGATTACCGTCCTAGCACCTATGCGCCCTTTCTCTTTTGACAACTGACGTCCCAGCACCCATGCGCCCTTTCTCTATGTACCCAAGTGCCCGTTGTTTTCTCCCTCTTCTTTTGATGATTGCCATCCACCTGCACCCAAGCACCCTCTCTCCCGCTCTCGACATTTGTCATCCCTTCCCTGCGCTCTTGTGTCCTAACATCTTTTATTTTTATTTTTATTTTTCTAGAAGTAAAAAAAAAAAGAGAGAGAGAGAGAGAAATTTGCACCCAAAAAAAAAAGGAAAAAAAAATTATTTTTTCAAGTTTCTTATATTATAGTTCAAGATTGGACCTTCCATTGGAGCTTCATCTTGCGGGAGCTTATAAGGAAAGATAGTATTAATATTAGGGAAAGTTACTATTTTGTATGTAATGATCCTTATCAGAAACTTTTAATTTATTTGTAATATTGTAATTTAAAATAGTCTCCTTTTTTAACAAATTTGTAAATATTAAGTAACTTACACGATTATGTATACTTATAAATTATATTTTTATGGGAACCTATATACAGTGCTCCTTACTGATAAATTCATTGTTCTTATTCCGTGGAAGCACATTTACGTTAAATATCTTTTTGTATTCCCTTCTTCTTCATCTTTACTTTTGTTACTTTCTTATTTAATTTTCCTTAGGAATTATATACACACACGTCTGTGTTCTGTATATTCTTACCTTATATTGCTCGGCAGCTAATAGCCGACACTTTTCATGCATCTCTTCCAAGTTATACAATGTTTGGTCGATGCAACTTATAAACAATCAAACAAAAGATGGCAAAAAGAGTACACACACACAAATACATATTGATATACATGTGTGTGTGTGTATGGACACTTTTTACCATATATAAATATATTTAGTGATTCATCTAGAAATTATGATCTCATGACTTTAATACGGACCATTTGGAATTAATCCCCTATTATTAAGTGGATATGTCAGCCTTTTATTAATTTTCTTAATTAATTTGTGTGATAATTAACAATAATCCTCTTGTAGTCTTGTCTCCTTATTAAAACTCGTTTTAACCACCTAAAAAAAGTTATTAAAAATCCTGTTTTGGAGCTTTTAGTTGTGTTTCCTTACTTTTTATACCGGCCTCAAGATAATAATACTTTGTGATAAAATGGAAAAAGTTATGGTAATTTAAAGGTCAGCTGACTAATTAGTAACTACATACAGTAATATTCTCTTTATCAGAATTCTCCAAGTGATATATATATATATATATATATATATAGTGAGATACGATTAATTTGATAAGTAACGTACTTAACAACATTAACTGCATAACATGTATATGCGAATTTGGTGGTTCGGAATCATGAATTAGTGTGCTTACAGGCTTAGCCTATAATTAGCAGTACTACATCCGCAACCAAAAAGGGGTTTGATTAGTACAAATTTATATGCAGATTCAAAATTAATTATGACTCAGGAGAATCTGTCATAGATATTAAAATTTGCATTAGAAGAAATTAATTAAAGGGTAGCATGTAATTAAATAAAGAAGAGAGGGTACAGGTGGCATGAGCGCCTTGAGATCAGTTACATGCAAACCAAAGACCTTAGGAATCATGAAAATTAACTAATCATATTTAAGAAGGGATTTTTTTTTTTTTTTGGGGACCAACTAAAATTAATTTAAGCAAAGGGCAAGTTAGCAAATTAAATACACGCAAAATTATTACATAAAATTACTTAAAAACTAAAGATAATCCCTTCCCATCAACTTGGTCAGACTTGAGCTGAGCCATCCTTGGTTTCCTCTATCTTCTCCTTCACTTGATGGTTTTCAACAATATTCTCATTAGTGATCTTATTGTCGTTTCCTGTGATACTTTCAGTGTTGGTGACTTGGAGAACAACTGTGTTGAGTTCAGCTGGGCAAACGAGAGTACTAATCTTCACAACATCTATGACATGATCGGATATTTCTTGGAGCATTGACTCTTGGAGCTTCGACTCTTGGAGCTTCGGCTCTTGGAGAATCGTTTTCTTCGCGTTCTTGTACAAGATGTAAAGCCCCATCTGAGCAATGCCGAAAATGAACCCGAGTATGTTGGGAAACTGTTGATATCCAAAAGGACAAAACGTGTAATCTTTAGAAACACATCTTCTTTCTGTGATGTCAGTTGCATCTTCTCGTCATTTATTTATTAAAAAAAAATAATTATTGAACTACTTACGGCGATGTTGTAGTCCTTGAGAAGAAGGCCATAGAAGAACCACATGACAGCACCTAATGTGAGGAAGAATGACAGAGGAAATGGCATGAACTCCACGCTCTTGGTTCTGATCACTTGTCTCTGCACACGCAATAACAATTAAAAAATAAATATGTTATTAATTAAAATAAGAAATTAAGAAAGGGGCAGGGAAATTTAATGAAGTGTACTGTTCTCTAATTAGCAGAGAGAGTTCCCTTAATAAAATAATGATAATAATTTATTAATATTAACAATATTATAATAATTATTCATACCATGATGCAAAGAGGTGCAGCAAAAACACTAAGATTAAAAGCAAGGCAGATCCATCCAACGGCCTGCAAACGTTTTTCACCCTTTGCAAGGAGGACGGTCAAGACAAGCATCAAGCCATAACCGACAACATTTAACATCAGGAGAAGCTTCACCGTCTCGATCTGAAGTTTTCGAAAAACCAAGCTTTTTTAATTAGTATTATAGTTAATTAATTAATTTGATATTTAATTAATGAAATGAGAGAGAAAGAGAGATTAATTAATTAATTAATTAAGTTACCCTAGCCTTCTTGGGAGCGTAAAAGAGGAACAAGGCGAGGTAAATTGTCTCTATAACGCAACCGACGGAGTTGATGGTGATGAGAAGAAGAGCATCTTTCTTAAGCAAAGCGTAGTAAATCCACAGCATGCAACTCAGGAGCGCGACCACGTAGGGAAGTGATCGAAACCCTTCTGCTGATTTCTTCTTGTAGATTTTGTGAAATGTTGGTTTGAAATATATATATTTATATATTTATGTATATAACAAAACAATTTTAAATATGATCAGACATAAATTGCTTGAGCTCAAAGAGAGCATACACACGCACACACATATATATATATATGTATGTATGTATGTATGTAGTGCAAGTTAAGCAAAAATAGACTAAAAAGTAGGGCTTACATTGGAGCAAGGAACACCATGAAAGAGACAATGTTGCCTATAGAAACAACCAAAAAAAAAAAAAAAAAGCAAGCGCATATTAGCTATAATTGAAAAAAAAAAAAATTTTTGTTGTAGTACTGCAATATTATTTTTTCTTTATTAAAAATGAAAGAAGGATGGCAACTGGTATCGGGGAGTTATAGCTCTGAGATATGAATTGCACCACGTACATTCATATCACACACACATACACACACACACTACATCTATAGATTGCATTGATGCTTAAAACAGAAAGGGTGAGAAGAAGAAGAAGAAACAACTTTGGAAGGTTGAGGAAACATAGTTAGTACTGCATTAAATACGTACCCAAGAGGCCAAAAGCAAGAGTTAGGTAGTGGGGATGAACGGCCATTTGTTCAAGTTCTTGGTGGATTTAGTTTTGAACTACTAAAAAACACACACCAAAAAAAAAAGAAAAAAAGAAAAAAGGGCTAAGAAAGAGTAATGAAAGAGTTGTCACAAAACAAAAGAAGTGTAAAAACCCTTGGGTCTACTATCTGATGTTAAGTGCTTAACTCAGTGAGGTCATGAGGAAAGGAATTGAGCCGCTTATATAGGGTGGAGAGGCATTGGGTCTACAACTTGCAATTTTTTTAAACAACACCCCAACCACGCACACACCCCCCCACCCAAAAAAAAAAGGAAAAAAAAAAAAAAAAGAAGAAGAAAGAAACTCACTAGGTTTTTATTTTTTCCAATTGTTTTATACTTTTATAATTTACCTTGATCCAACACTAGCTTGGTACCATTACCCCTATATTTCCCTTGTTGGTTTTTTTTTTTTTTTAATTTTAATTTTATACATAATTTTTTGTTTCTATTGGAAACACTAGTCTGTATTCACGAGCTGAAAAGCTCTATTTGAGAGTATGTTACCGTTCTTAGTACGTAAGAATCAAAGAAAATCTTCGCTTGAGCTATGTTAGATGTGGCAGCCACCTAAGTGGCACTTTATAGGGGTTTACAACTCATATTTGAGTTCCATGGGTTTCCTTGCTCTTTCCAAGGCTTTGGCGTTAATTTTAGCTTTGCCAATTTAATTTGGCACCTCTTCTTCTTCAATCGCCAAGCATGATGTTGACTGTTGGGTTTCCTCATTCTTATTTCAATCAAATCCTAGGATGTACATAAGTACATGACTTCATGACCAATCAAATTAGTTATTTTTAAATGACATTTTTTTTTTGGAGTTTGTAATTAGTACTCATGATGTTGTTGACTCTTTATGATTGAAGATGGTAGAGGCCAATTGACTTATTACATGTGTCACAATTAGGTACTCGGACAAAAAAAAAAAAAAACCAAAGCAAATTAAACTTCTAGAAATGGGTTTTAATTAGGTACAAAGCTTGTCCAAATGGATCCTATACAACAGTACTGTAGGAATTGTTTTTGTGTTTGCTTTCCTTTTTGTTGTCGTTTTGTTTCTTTCAGTATATTTTCTTTTCATTATTAATTTCATATGAGATGAATAAATGATGAGGATGCTAAAAGATTGTTATTTTAATCAGAATATCTTGATGCACCTACTGATTCATGTCATTAGTATTTCTTTAGAAAAACTGTTATGACAAAAGGTAATTTTATTATGTTTATTAATACAAATTAGAGAAAATATTGTAATTAATGTAATACTAACTAATTTGGATGAGTAATGTGGTGTTACGAAATCATAAGAAATAAAGACAAAAATATAAATGTAGGTTTATTTAAGGACACGACCCGAACACGACCCGTCCCCTATTTTTTTCCCAACCCGAACCCGTAAAATTCGTGTCGTTTTCGAGTCGTGTCGTTGTGTCGCGACCCGTATTGCCATCCCTAATGGGGAGGCTCCAAATTAGTGGTAGGTGAAATGTTAGAGTAGGGTCCACCACTGGTG
>JAINRI010000175.1:0-21000 GCA_025413485.1 Ficus microcarpa | reverse complement strand
ACAAGATTAGCTAAGTGTTTCCCTCTCATAATTCGATATATTTAAGATTAGTACCAGTCTTTCGTATGATTAGTACTATATAGTTTGTTCACAAAATTCCGTAAAAGTAATTAATAACATAATTTTCACGTTAATATATTTCTATTACACGGCTTCCAACAAGTGTCATGAGCTGGTTCATGAGCCGTACCACTCCTTGTAACTCATGATTTGTATGAACTACTATAGAGAAAGAGACAGAGAGAGACGTATATGTATATATGAAGCTCTTTATTTTGCTTTTCGTTCGAATTACGGAGCAATTATTGAGTAAACAGTTAATTAAATTATCAATAACTTGCTAGTATAACTAATTAATTTCGTACTAATAACCTGGCCTTTTTATATATATGTTGATTTTACTATTTTTTTAAAATTCAGTAGAAAAAGTAAAGACTTTGGGTGATAGGAACAACCATTAGGAGAGTTGTCGTACGCAATATTACACGTGCCTCAGTTAGAACTCTATACATCGGAATAGATATGTTATTTTTTCATTGTTTCATATAGTTTTTTAATTTATCACTAGTGTGGTAAAGTATACAGTCCCACTAGTAGTGGAAAATAGTACTTTTCCATATTGTACGTCAAGGTATTAAAATAATGAGATTTTTTAAAAATAAATAAGCTGAGAAAATATCAATCATTCTATAATACATCCCAATTAAATTGACATCTATTAACTATCTTCTCCTCTGTCAAATTCTCAACTCGATATTATCAAGAAAAAAAAAATTACACAAGAGAGTCCAAAAAGCAAAGGGAAATTAGCATAAAGCTCTATACAAAAACGAAGGCAAAAAACAATGCCTAAAAAAAAAAAAAAACACTAACAAGCCAATCGTTTGTTTGGTGTTTGGGTTGAGTTTGAAATGAGATGAAATTTTTAAATTTAAGTTGATTGACTTTTTAATAACTAGTTATAAATTTTGTTGATTTTTTAGAAAAAGACAAAAATTGAGATGAAAAAGTACAGTTCAGTTGGAGTTAAACTTTGTTACCAAACGCAGACTTAAATGAATTAAGTCATAACTTGCATGATAAAAGTAGGCTCCAAATATTTTTCATTAAAAACCCTCCAATCAAACCTCAGTAGGAAAAAGACTAAAAGGAAAAGAGAGTACATATTAACTTACAAAATCAGTACTTACATAATTTTTTATAAGGTAAGCCCTCCATATCCTTATGCACTAATGAAAGACGGAAGTCTGGCTTGTTGAGTCACCAAATCATTTCATCCAGATTAACGACACAAGAAGCAAGTTTATACGCAACATGATTTCCTTTCCTAAATGTGTGAGAAGCTCTATATGTGTCACCTAGCAAGCTAGAAATACCTCCACGGAACATTTCTGCTCCGAGATCTAAGTAAATCAATATATAAAGTCGAATTCAAACCAAAAGAAATCCCAATTGAATATTCTAGCAAACTATTGGTCGAGATAGCTCCCATCAGTTCAACTTCAAACTAATAGAGAATATCGAGAAATTTGGCAAAGCAGTCGTTGCAAAAACTTCTATAGTTTCTAAATATACCACAAGCCAGCCAAGCCTAGAGAACTATTTGTCGTTCTATCCTGATTTTGATCCATCCTAATAGAGGATTGTACCAAATCACACTTTAATCACAACTTTTAATATTTATAATTCATATGAAGTTAGTTGTCATCTTTTCACTGACTGATAAACGCTACATTTAATGTTAATTGGCAATAACTTTTTAAACACATATCAACAGAAAAAAGATAACTCATCTATCATATAAGTTGGTATATTAAAAAATTAGGATTAAAGTCTGATTATATATTATACCGTAGACAGTACTTGCATACCGTTTTATTGTATGTTCGTGATCTATTTAGTATCTAAAGCTTCAAATAGGATCGAATATAAACAGAAATCTCTAGAGTTATTGCTTTGCTTGTTGGGATGTGAAACATTTAACAAAGTCTAGTTTTATAGCGAAAAGGCGATTCAATTTTTTTTTTTTTTTTAAAAGCTGGAATGAAAAAGAAAACCAATAATATTTGAATTCAAAGGCGACAGGCTAAAACCCACCAACAACGCAATTTCGTCGCCTTTGCTCTTTTTGATATCTTAATCTCTTTCTTTCCCTGTGTTTCTTCTGTACCAACTGTAGTGCTTTATAGCATTACAGCTAATCAATTTGTAAGGCTCAAAACCAATGTCACTTTGTCTCTAATTAAATTCAACTAATTTAATGTCACTTTTTAAATTAACCTGAAATTAAACTATCACTACTACAAACACCAACAGTTTAACACATTTGTAAAGGGATTAGATTATTTTTGGAAGGATTTGTATTTAACTTTTTTAAGTGTATAGAAAAATGCATATCTAGCTCACAATTATCATTCTTTTTTTTTTTTCTTTTTTCTTTTTTACTTCAAATGATAGAAGAGAACAACTAACAACAAAACCAAATCAAATCTCATTACCAATAATATATATTATTAAAAAAAACAGTTGCCATATTGTTAGGTATCAATAGAAAATTAAAACTGACAAATAATATATGGCATATCTTCTTCAAATCATGTTATCAATACGTGTATGAATTAAGGTAAGAATGCTTAACATTATATATTAATTTTCATAAATCTCAACCTCCATGATTTTCACAAGCTCATGCACGGGTTTAAATCCCCAATATAAAGGGAGATGAGTTGCAAATAGACACGGAATACATTGTAAGACCAAACTATTATTGATACTTTAAATTAATTTTGAAAATGATGTCGGTGATGATGACTGAATTATATTTGTGTACAAGGAGAGAGAGAAAAAAAACACAAAAAAAAAAAAAAAAAAAACTTGGTGGTCATGATGAAGCCACGTATATAGAGAGATGCCACGTGGATATTGAAAGTGCATGAAATATCTGAGCAAATATATGTATATATATAGGAGTAAGTATAGAATTACATATTGGCCTTCATCAAAAGCTCCTCTTTTTTTTTTTTTGCCACTTGTAAAACCTGTACCACTCAAAATATGTATGGAACAATGATTTCTCCCAACAAGATTACAATTCACTTTTTTCTTTCTCTGTTTTTTCTTTTTTGATTTGACTGCGTGAAATCATGATGATGAATAAAAATGAAAAAGTTCATATACAGGAATTCATGTTCTCCTATAGTAATGGATTGTATCTATTTTTCTTACTATTAAATTCTTCCAATGCCAATCCTCTTGCTCATGATATGCATGCAATTAAAGTTAGGTTTTCAATCATTTACGTGTGTGTGCGTAATTCGATACGATTGATTGATTGATATTATTGTGTGTGGACATATATCTCATATATATATATATATATATATATATATATATATTTCCTTCTCTTGCGTTGGTAGTTGATAATGCGCAATTTCCTCACCTAGGACACCTTATTAAAAGCCTACCTCACCGTGTCTAAATCGGCCACTTCTTTGAACGACACATAATTGTAAAGAGTTTCACAACTTGGAGGCAAATTACAATTTGATTACATGAGCAAATCACTTTAGTATACTACATATATAGTAAGTTCTAGTAGTAACGCGATAAGAAGTAATTCATTATATGTGAATCTACTTTTTCCAAAATATATAAATATATACATATGCATGAACCTCTTTACAGCAAAGCATGTGGGTTCAAGAATTCGAATCATTGGACTTGAGATTGAAAAAAAAAATGTTGCAGGGAATTTGGAGAGTAAAAGAGAATTTTGGGTTGCATGGTGGAGAGGAAATGAGGAAGAATGAAATTGTAAATCCATAGAATCTACTAATTTTTAATCCTTCTAACTTTTAAAAGAAAAGTGATGGGAAAAGTTTGACCAAACACACCTTAATCATTACTTGCATCTTATGCGTATAAAGGTATAATTGTAAACTAAACTAATTTAGATGTTTTCTTTACTATTTTTTTTAATCACAAATTTACCTCCTTTTTAATTTTCTTTACCTATAGGTATTTTACTGTTCCGTCGACCATTCTATTTTCCATCCGACCTATCAAAAATAGCATTAGTTTCCTTTTTCTGGATATGTGAACCCATTTACCCTTTTTTTTTTTTTTTTGAAAAGGGTACACGTTTACTTTTAATATGTGCATAGAATCTATATGTTTGGTGGAGAGGAAACGAGGAAGAATGAAATTGTAAATCGTAGAATCTACTAATTTTTCTAACTTTTAAAAGAACAGTGATGGGAAAAGTTTGACCAAACACACCTTAATCATTACTTACATCTTATGTGTATAAGGGTATAATTGTAAGCTAAAATAATTTAGCTATTTTCTTTACCATTTTTTTAATCACACAACATAAAAAAAAAA
The DNA here is from genome assembly GCA_025413485.1 of Ficus microcarpa. Taxonomy (NCBI): domain Eukaryota; kingdom Viridiplantae; phylum Streptophyta; class Magnoliopsida; order Rosales; family Moraceae; genus Ficus; species Ficus microcarpa. Next base: position 16,617 of record JAINRI010000175.1, on the reverse strand, counting down.
AAAAATTACCTCATTTTTAATTTTCTTTACCTACAGGTATTTTACTGTTCCGTCGACCATTCTATTTGCCATCCGACCTATCAAAAATAGAATTAGTTTCCTTTTTCTGGCTTTGTGAACACGTATACCTTTTCTTTGAAAAAGGTGCACGTTTACTTTTAATTAATTTGCTCTTTCATGGTGTTTTGGAGCCAAACCAAGTCGTAGGAAATGCATGGGAGGCTACAACTGATTTTTTAATTAATTAATTACTAATGGAGAGAGTTATTATAGATTTATTATCACTGTCAACGGTCTTCCCATTGACCCACAGCCCGCCACAAATGATCACCAAACAATTTGTAGTCAAATGTTGCCACTTACGTGTTGCAACACAACATAAACTTTATGTTTGCATGACAAATCATCCCAAATTCTGGGAATTTAGTCTTGTAATTATATAATTACAACTTGGCTTCAATCATTGATGAGTGTTCTTTATCATCGCTCAATATACTATATAATACTGACAAAGTTCATTATTTTTGCACTTTTTGATTTTGAATTATTTCTTTTCTATTTTTGTTTCCAGGCTGTCCTCCTAATTTTATTGTTATAAACTTTTCTATTTATATACATATGTATAAAAAGTAATATATATAAAATAATAGTATGTATATTTAACTCCAAGTAATCACGGCCTTCCATATGCAATCCTGCAAAAAAAAAAAAAAGGGGGGGGGGGGGAGGGGGGGACAGGGAGTGAAACTAAGCATAAATCGAATATATCAATTATTAACAGCAAAAAGTTGAACTGATATTTTCATTATCAAAAAGCAGTCGTTTCAAGAAATGCTCTGAGCATTATTATTATTATTATTTTTTATTTGGAGCTTTTACTAGTATCTATTTTTCAATTACTAAATTAATTTTTAATGGTACAATCTATGAGCCTCCACAATAACAGTCTGTAACGTGATACATAACTGTTCCGATTATAGATCAAACTGTTGAGAAATTAATTTAATAATTAAAACAATAATTTCTAACCATAACATAAAGAAGATGGTGCTAGTGTAAAAAATTATTTCCTTTGAATAAAGAGAAAGGACAATAAAATAGCAATGAAGAATGAATTTGAGACATTTCAATTAATTTGGCACACCTGTAAAAAGTTTCACGAGTCAAATACTATTAATTAATAAAAATGAAATATTAATTATAAAAGAGTGGAAAGACGAACTTGTTAAGTGGAGACAAATTGAACCTAATTAAAAAAAACCCCCGAAAGCTTAATTAAAAAAAAATACAAAGGAGCCCCGAAAAGCCAAACGGATCTAGAAATTCGCTGATGAAATTTAAGAAGAATATTTGCTTTTGTATCATATATATGTATGAAAGAAATAGGAAACTGTGGCAAGATCAATAACTTTTGTTTTTATCAAAGATACAAAGAATCAATCTCATCTGTCCCTCTAAATTTTAGGTTATTCTTAGGGAATACGGCTTGACCTTCAGGGAAGAAGGTTATTATCCCTTCGCAACGCTAGAAGCTAAGCAAATTAACGAAGCTGGCTGATCACGCTTGAGCAGAGCTCAGACCCGGAGGTGGTGGAATAAAATTTTCTTCAAATGTTCTAAAATTTTTTAATTTTTTTTTCTAGAAAACAGAAAGAACTCAATGGCAATATGTTTTTAATATATTTGCACAATATTGTTACAATAACAAAATTCTAGAAAGATGGATCACGGATTTATAATTTATTGTATTCACAAAAGAATTAGTATACTTTTCCATGTAAAGAAATTATAAATTTTAAACAAAATTAAAAATAATTTGTTTATTTGTTTTAGAGAGAAAAAAAAAATGAATAGATTGAAAAATATATTTTATGGTTAAGAATATTTTAGTAAATTTGTGCAATGACAGTAGAAACAGTTGCGTAGAAGGAACCTTTGATATGCTTCTCCAATTTTGCTAGAAGGTAATAGTTTTTACTGGGTATAAATAGAGGTTTATCAAGCACCCTGACCTGCTGTAAATTTTTAAGAATACAAAAGCAATGTCAAATAGACTTTTAGTTTCACCTAAACCCTTCCATTAGAATTCTTTCAGAAACGGACGGAAAAAGAGGGGAATTAATTTTACCTCACCCATTTTGTTAAAATATTCGTTGAAAACAAACGAAAAGACCATGATCCTTAATCCCTTTTTTTTTTTTTTTTTTTTGTCATCTATTTCTGACAAAAGTCCTAACATAGGGGATTGAATGTGACCAATTCAAGATTCATGGATTGAGTGAAAATTTTTAAAATTTGAGGATAAGGCAAGACTATTGATCCTAAACTTTGGAGATACAAATGACTATAAGACAAGAAATAAAGCATTAAATTATAATCCAACTTTAAAAAAAAATTAGTAACTCAATAGCTTAATGTAGTTTGAGCCTAATTTAGACATTTTGCTCTTTAAAGATGTACATACAAGATACAAGATAATGACAAGGCTTGTAGCTAAGATCAAGTTATAGTGCCCTTAGAGGATAACGCAGGGACAACTTATATTTCATAAGCACACTAAAATTATTTAACACTAAGCTTATATCCTAAAGATAAACAATAGGAGAAAAGTTCAAATAATCAGAGAGCACCATATATATATACATATATATATAAGCTTTTTTTTCTGGAAAAATAATGTGTGGCACGCATTTTGATTTAGTTTTTGTGTATCTAGTTGTTCTTCGTGCGCATTTTCATTTTATATATCTTTTAATAATTTCAATATTATTAATTTGGACAAGTGTATACTATCCTAGACAGGATATATATTTATGTTCCCGAGAATTAATCTTATATGCAAGTGTCCGAGAAAAGATGTTTTGCAATTTGCATGCACTAATATATTTGTAATGTCATTTCCTGAACTTTATTTATCGTTAGGATATATGCATTATCATTGACAGAAGAGGGGAAAAAAAAAACTTTAATTGACAGGTTTAAAATCAAATGATAGACGTGAGATTCTAGTGGGTTATTTTTGTCTTTAAATTTTATTTGTAAAGTTTAATTTAAGTTACTGTAGATGGCATAAGCTGATGAATTGTGACGGGGAAAAAAATGATAAAAAGGTTAAAAGGTACCACACCTTATGACGTATCACTAATTTAGATTGCACAACGTGACGTATATGAAAGCATGCATAAAAGTGATGAGCCATATACATATATATATATATATATATATATACATATAAGATTGATATTATCTTGGTGGGGAAAAAAAATATAGTTAGTCTTATGTTTCTCGTTAATCTTCTGTTTTCGCTTTTGATCGTTATTAGTGCTAAATTCTTATTAATGAGCTAAGATGATTGATTTACGTTATATTTATCTCAAAGGGAAAATCAAAGTTTTGGGGGTTATGAGAGCCCCAAGGCTTGCATGAGATACAGGTAGACCTCATCTGGATGTGTGTGGCCCACCTTTGCACGATCCAAGTCCCGGGTTCTCCGGAACTAAAAATATTAGAGGAAATCACGAAAACAACCACTCAATTAGATATGTTTATGTTTTTTTGTTGTTCTTTAATGTTTGCTTTAATTAATAAGTTCATGATTCGCATAAGATATAGATGGATCATACTTGTATATGTGGGACCCACCTTTCTATGATGGGAGTCTAGGATAATTGCTCTCAGTAATATATCTATATGTACATATATGTATGCATGTATGGTAAGAAATTAGTACTTTAGGACTCCGCTAGATCTCTGGATTAACATGAAATACGGGTGAGCCTCACTAGTATATGTGGGATCCACCCTTATATAATGCGAGTCGCCCGCTTTCTTGAATGGATTAGCATTGCTCACCATACTAGGAAACATTTTTGACACAATGAGATATATACCTAGCTATAGGTTCACATATATATGTACATGTATATGTATTATAACTCGATCGTTTTTTACCATATAAGAGTGATTTGCTTTCACTTATTTGAAAAAAAATTCTTGATATATGCCGATCTCCCCTAAATCATATCTTCCTTTACGCGTTATAGATATCAAATAATTCTTTTGACCATATTGTTGTCGATTGTTACTTTTAGCCTAGGTCCACAAGAAGCCAAAAGAAATGGACGATAATTCTTCTTTTCATTTTTTTTTTTTGCCCCCTAATTTTTTCCCTATTTTGTGGCTGATTATGGCATCATTCAATCTATGATTGCAGTGAACTTTGGATAGAATGCCCTGCATTTAAATGACCGAATGAGGTCCAGTTGTCATGGCATAAGGATAATAATGCAATCAAATTAGGCACTAAATATAATATATATTTATATTTATATGCATATCCTTTTCTCATTGGTTGAAAAAGTTATCACAAATGCTTATGTGGCAGTGCACTCTATCAAAATGTGTCCCGCATCCATATACTTACACTATGACGATGATTAATGTCACCAAAAGCTATATATATATATATATATATATGTTTTTGTGTGTGTACGTGTGTAGGTCCCTACAACAGCCAACTCTTATCTTAAACTTTTTCTCTCTTTTTTTGTTTTCCTCTTTTTTTTTTTTCTTTTCTTTTTTTCCCAATAGACTCGGTTTAATATGTCATGACGTCAAGTAATTTCATGATTGAATTTAGTGCCTTTTTCCTATTTGCAGCAATATCCGACTACGTGTACGTACGTGATTTTAACATGGGAAACATGGGGTTCATAATGATACACACCAATCAGATAATAAAGGTCATATGCTACGAGGATAAATCTTTGGGATTGTATATTACAGCAAGATAATCATGAAAAACGTTTCAACAGGGTCGACTTAATTCAATTTGTTAATATTGATGTTACTTATATAGCTAAATACTTGCAACTTGGTATATGGCTCGATCGATAAGGGATTCTATAGAATCTTTATTATTAGGGTTTGGTAAAAGTCACTTGTGGACATTCTTCTTAAGTAAATAATATTTCATCTTTTACTTGGTAGGCTACAACACATGTGGTCTACATGTTAACGACAGTTAGCTTGATTCAGTCAAGACGATCGCAGGTTAAATAGCATCCAAAGCAATTGTCAAAGGAATACAATGGTCTAACACTAGGTCATTTTGGCGCCATATAATGTAGTACCGTCTCTGATGACTAATTGTGTACGTTGAGTGAACGATGTTTTGATTGATTTTGTTTAAAAGGTATTGTTGTTTGGTTTTTATTGGTTAAACAAAAAATCCGAATACTTGGTGATTCTATGCGTATCTTGCATGTAGGGGGTCATTGTCCTTAAACAAGTTCCAACTGGGTTTCCGAGTTAGGGCACGCTTATATTCTTCCATATGTAATAAACTTTGGGGCCGTTTATAGGTGGTGAGTTCAACTTCCCTTTACGTATTTCTTTGTGCATTAGGCAGAGTACTAAAAGCTTCTATTGGAGATTGGAAACTGGATGCCTCAACGTGGAAGTTTGTTGCAAAGTTAAAGTTTATTGCCCTCAATGGGTAAGAAATCAAGAAAATACAAAAGGTTTTAGGAGACTCCTCTCGTTGATGGTGTTTAGGCTTGATGGCTTGGCGGTTCTTCCACTTCTATACATCCCAAATGTTTAAAATGTAAGAACTTCAACAATGCATTTCAAACTGCCCTTAACACACATTGCACATATAATTCGTGTCCGGTTATACCAGTTTTTAAATGCACTTGTTGTGGTCACCATCTAAGAAAAATTTAGAGCACTCATGATCTTTTTTTTTTTTTTTTTCCCATTAAAAGAAGATTGAAACAATTCAATCATTTTTCAGTGTGTCAAAAGATGATTCTTAACCATATCAAATAATAATAATAAAATAATTGAAACAAAACAAATTTGTTGGTATGAAAAAAAAAATCAAATAGATATATGATCAAAATTTCCCTCTGATGGTGACTTGGACAAGTGTATTTGGAAGCTTGTATAACCCGGCCGACAGAAATTGCATAACACGTATGTGTGCTAATTAAGAAAGTCAAAAGATTAGACGGTTTTTGGATGGTTTGAAAAATATAGAGAATATATACTTTTTGGATTATTGTTAGTTGGCTAAATTAATTAAAACCACGGTATACTTAGTTGTACGCTAAGTTGCTAACAACCTAAAGTAATAATCACTATTGTATTTGTTATGAAATTCGGAACGAAAATAAGCAACAAGAAAATCAAAAAATAAGAACACCAAGATTTACGTGGAAAACCCTAGATGGGAAAAAATCACGAGTAGATGGGAAAAAAAGAAAATTTAAAATTAAAATTGAAATTAAAATTAAAATTTTAACCTCTCCGGATTTGGAATCCTGCAGAACCTGATCATCAAGAGCAAGTGGTCTTCAATTTGGGTGTTTTCCAGTGCACGATTATATCATAAGTTTGTGGTAAAAACATGCAGATACTGCAGGTTAATAAAAAATATATATATTAGGTTGAAACAATATATATATGTATAGACATATAGTACATCAAGTGTCTAAAAAGTCACCACTCATCAATTCCAAATATAACTATATTACCATCAGTGTGGCTGGCCACTTAAAAGATTGGATGCCCGGCCCGGAAATTATTACATGATTATAGTTCGTTACTTGGCATCTAAACTTGGTCTGTAGTAGATTTTTTTCTCTTGGTTTTTTCCTTTTAAGGTTTTAACGATGCATCCTTTTGTGAGAAGTAAGACCTTAGAGTTAGAGCGTTTTGGCTTTCTCAGTTCTTTTCTCGTTTAGGGTTTTCGTGTTCTGGATTTTGATATTCAAGTTAGTTTGCAATAGTTCTTATGATTTATTTTTTTTATTTAATAAAATTTTGAATAGGGATCTTGGGATATGATAGGTTATCTTTGAAGGGTGTCAATTAATATAGTGGAACGTGACAGAGTATTTTGATGTCAGTTGATCTCTATCTTTCATTAAAAAATAAAAATAAAAACATGTTAGGGATTCATATTTGTAGTTTTAGGATATGTTATATTTTATTTTATGCTTAATATTAATATGATTTAATATTTTATTTTCCATTTTGAATGTGTCCATTATCTTTTAAGAAGTGAATTTAGTTGTTTTGTTTTCTCTTAATTGGATAATGAGTGTTGTTAGTAGGATAACGTTCTGCTACTTTTATGTTATAATCGGATGATTTGTGTATGATATTTTTATTGTTGAGAGGCCGTTTGAGTTACTTGAAAATCCTATTCATCCAGGTCAAGACTCCCTTAAATAAACCTACATTTATATTTTTATCTTTATTTGTTACGATTTCGTAACACCACATTACTCATCCAAATTAGTTAGTATTACATGAATTACATTTTCTCTAATTTGTATCAATAAACATAATAAAATTACCTTTTGTCATAACAGTTTTTCTAAATAAATACTGGTGACATGAATCAGTAGGTGCATCAAGATATCCTGATTAAAATAACAATCTTTTAGCATCCTCATCATTTATTCATCTCATATGAAATTAATAATGAAAAGAAAATATACTGAAAGAAACAAAACGACAACAAAAAGGAAAGCAAACACAAAAACAATTCCTACAGTACTGTTGTATAGGATCTGTTTGGACAAGGTTTGTACCTAATTAAAACCCATTTCTAGAAGTTTAATTTGCTTTGGTTTTCTTTTTGTCCGAGTACCTAATTGTGACACATGTAATAAATCATTTGACTACCATCTTCAATCATGAAGAGTCAACAACATCATGTGTACTAATTACAAACTCCAAAAAAAAAAAAAATGTCAATTAGAAATAACTAATTTGATCGGTCATGAAGTCATGTACTTATGTACATCCTAGGATTTGATTGAAATAAGAATGAGGAAACCCAACAGTCAACATCATGCTTGGAGATTGAAGGAGAAGAGGTGCCAAATTAGTTTGTTTGTTTCATCATCTCAATTTAACTCTAACCGTATTTTTTTTTTTAATCTTTTTTTCAAAAAGTTTTTTGTCTTTTCTAAAAATTCAAAAAAATTTACTATTACAACTAAAATATTTCAACTCAAACTAACCAACCAAACACACATTTAAAATTGACAAAGCCAAAATTAAAGCCAAAGCCTTGGAAACAGCAAGGAAACCCATGGAACTCAAATATGAGTTGTAAACCCCTATAAAGTGCCACTTAGGTGGCTGCCACATCAAACATAACTCAAGTGAAGATTTTCTGTGATTCTTACGTACAAAGAACGATAACATACTCTCAAATAGAGCTTTTCAGCTTGTGAATACAGACTAGTCTTTCTTATAGAAAAAAAATATATATATGTATAAAATTAAAATAAAAAAAAATCCAAGAAGGGAAATATAGGGGTAATAGTACCAAGCAAGTGTTGGATCAAGGTAAATTATAAAAGCATAAAACAATTGGAAAAAAATAAAAACCTAGTGAGTTTCTTTCTTCTTTTTTTTTTTTTCTTTTCCTTTTTTTTTTTTTTTGGGTGGGGGGGGGGTGTGTGTGGTTGGGGTGTTGTTTAAAAAAATTGCAAGTTGTAGAAGCCCAATGCCTCTCCACCCTATATAAGCGGCTCAATTCCTTTCCTCATGACCTCACTGAGTTAAGCACTTAACATCAGATAGTAGACCCAAGGGTTTTTACACTTCTTTTGTTTTGTGACAACTCTTTCATTACTCTTTCTTAGCCATTTTTTCTTTTTTTCTTTTTTTTTTTTTTTTGGTGTGTGTTTTTTAGTAGTTCAAAACTAAATCCACCAAGAACTTGAACAAATGGCCGTTCATCCCCACTACCTAACTCTTGCTTTTGGCCTCTTGGGTACGTATTTAATGCAGTACTAACTATGTTTCCTCAACCTTCCACAGTTGTTTCTTCTTCTTCTTCTCACCCTTTCTGTTTTAAGCATCAATGCAATCTATAGATGTAGTGTGTGTGTGTATGTGTGTGTGATATGAATGTACGTGGTGCAATTCATATCTCAGAGCTATAACTCCCCGATACCAGTTGCCATCCTTCTTTCATTTTTAATAAAGAAAAAATAATATTGCAGTACTACAACAAAAATTTTTTTTTTTTCAATTATAGCTAATATGCGCTTGCTTTTTTTTTTTTTTTTTTTGGGTTGTTTCTATAGGCAACATTGTCTCTTTCATGGTGTTCCTTGCTCCAATGTAAGCCCTACTTTTTAATCTATTTTTGCTTAATTTGCACTACATACATACATACATATATATATGTGTGTGTGTGTGTGTATGTTCTCTTTGAGCTCAAGCAATTTATGTCTGATCATATTTAAAATTGTTTTGTTATATACATAAATATATAAATATATATATTTCAGACCAACATTTCACAAAATCTACAAGAAGAAATCAGCAGAAGGGTTTCAATCACTTCCCTACGTGGTCGTACTCCTGAGTTGCATGCTGTGGATTTACTACGCTTTGCTTAAGAAAGATGCTCATCTTCTCATCACCATCAACTCCGTCGGTTGCGTTATAGAGACAATTTACCTCGCCTTGTTCCTCTTTTACGCTCCCAAGAAGGCTAGGGTAACTTAATTAATTAATTAATTAATCTCTCTTTCTCCCTCATTTCATTAATTAAATATCAAATTAATTAATTAACTATAATACTAATTAAAAAAGCTTGGTTTTTCGAAAACTTCAGATCGAGACGGTGAAGCTTCTCCTGATGTTAAATGTTGTCGGTTATGGCTTGATGCTTGTCTTGACCGTCCTCCTTGCAAAGGGTGAAAAACGTTTGCAGGCCGTTGGATGGATCTTCCTTGCTTTTAAATGTTGTCGGTTAGTGTTTTTGCTGCACCTCTTTGCATCATGGTATGAATTATTTATTATAATATTGTTAATGTTAATTATTATTATTATTATTTTATTAAGGGAACTCTCTCCGGTAAATGGTTTACTGCTCAAGGATTTATGTGTGGCGGTAAGTATATTTGTCTTTTCTCTCACATAAAATATTTTTTTCATACATGATAAATTACTTTCGAGTGATCAAAATATATACATATATTTATATATTTATATAACTTTTTTGTGGGCTCTCAAGATGATCTTCTAATAAATATGCTTCCATAAGTCGCCAAATGAAGCAGCTAATAAAGATCACTCCTTTTCAATTATCTTTTAAAAGGAGACAAATCTTAATGTAAAAAAAGAAAAGAGGAGACAATGAACCTTTTTCATTTCAACGGTGCACCAGCTTATCTTCATTTCGTACACAAATAAATTGTAACCACATTTATTTATTTATTTTTGGAGATATATGTCACAGTAAAGTGTTTCCATATCATAATAACGCTACTCCCCGACTATACTAAGTCCATTTCGTCACACAAAACATGCATGCATGTCGCTTATTTGATGGCCCAAGATTAGATATGCAAAAAGTGCACCTTAGAATATTACAACCACGAATAATAATTAATATTCACAGAGATATATATGTTTTTTTGTCTGTATAGACACGCACACGCTTAATTATTTAATTATTATTTGTCACGAAATTCAAACTATGAAAAATAAGTTTTGTTTATATATAAGAACACAGGGAACAAAAGGTGGTGAATATGTTTATGTGTTTAATATGAAAATCTATTTATGTAAATAAATATGGGGGGGGGGGGGGGGGGGGGTTTAAAAACGCGTTAATCATTCATGGTCGAAATAGCGCTTTACCTCAATTATTTGAGCAGATAACGATAATGCTATATTTCGATGACAATTTCTCGCTGGTGTATATGGTGCTTGAAATATATATATATATATATATATATATGCATATACTTTTTCAAATTGTTATCTAGAGAACACTAGACAAGATCACAAGAAGTACTCCAACAAATATCCCCACTCTTTAATTAAACTATATATATATATATATATTTAAGTTTATTTGTTCACGACATGAAGTGACCTATATGGGACAACTTTGATATAAAGCTCTTGCTTTATAGATACTTTGAAAGTGTTATGAGATTTACCAATATTATAAATTGATGAGGATGAGATTTAGCAATATTATGAATTGATGAGGAAAATAATTAACGATTTTTTTTGTTGGTTGTTTTTTACAGATTCCAAACGTACTGGGCCTGATCTTTGGGGTACTTCAAATGGTACTCTATATGATCTATAGAAAGAACAAGACTGTAATTCTTGAGGAACAAAAAGTACAAGAACAAATCAAAGCCGATGTTGAGAAGGCGGAAACAATTGTGGTGGCCGAGGTACAAGTGATTAGCACATAATCCAATAATAACGACAAGGAAAAGGAAAACGATCTCGCGATTAAAACGAACAACCAACTTGTGCATGCCCAAACACACCACTGCGTCATCAACATGGAACCCCCACTGCCACTCACCCCTTGCCAAGCAGTCAAATGTGAGGCTTAATTAAATTTGGGCTTTCCCATACTCTGTTAGGCTTTTGCTTTTGTACTCTCTCTTTTCTTTCCACATGTATTTCATATATACATATATACATATATATCTATATGTGTATATGTAACTCTCTCTCTCTCTCACTATCACCATGATGTAGAGGATGCTGTACATACGGTCTTCCTTAATTAGTGCAGCTCCTTGAGCAACTTTTGTGTCGCACACCGTGGTACGGCTTATGCTTTTCAATCAACGGTGGAGGCAAAAAAGTGGTCAAGGGACTGCACTACGTATCTTATAATATGTTATTAAGTTACTTTAATGAATAATAATATATGTGTGTTTGTGAATTGGTGCAATATTTTTATGGAATATTGTTAATTAAGCATGGTATTGAACTCCAGCTGCAAGGTCTAAGCTCTAGACATATGAATATCTATACACACAGACATACATACATTCACTTTTTCTCTCGTATACCTATGTTGATGTGTCCCACCAACCTATGTCTCTTTGTAGCATGTTGTTTCATTTTCTACCTATATATACTAGCTAGCACCTCTATTTATATAAATTCAATCATTATACCTTTATGGTTTTAAAAAATAACTTTGCGCTACTTTTTATGAATCAAAGGACATTAAAGGTACGTATGTTTGATAGGAAGGAGAGAAAATAAGGAGGAGAATGGTAGATTATCTAGTTAAAGGAAATGAGAAGGGATAGCGAGGTCATTTCTTTCATATTATTTGATATGAAATCCCTCTAATAATCTCTTTAGTCTAGCACAGATCAAAAGTGGGATGTTCAGAAGAATTTGAAGTGCCTACTCTAATCCATGTTTTCCTCCTTTCTCTCCTACTAAATAATCTTAAATATCAAAATCCTTCCACTAATCCCTCTACGCCTTTCATTTCTTTCACTTTTCTCTCCTACCAAACGCATTGTAAGGTTGCTAGCCAATTATTTTTAGAAACGTAAAGAAAAATACAAGTCGAAATCGAGAGATTCAAAATCTTATAGTAATTAATCGTGGTCTTCTAAACTTTATAAGCATGATAGAAATTTGAAACTGAGATCATTTAATCTTCTCAAATTACTCTTTTTAATTAGGCTAAAGACTCTTATATATTTCTTATTTAATATACTTTTCTTCCCATTAAAAAAAATAAATGATAAATAGAAGTCCATGGACAGTTATTTCTCTTCCGCATGTCCACAAATACATAGAATATGAATATTGTACTTTAACTTAATGTGACAGTGGCTAAAACTCTCTCAAACATCACACTTGTCTGACAAAATTGTTAGCAAAATAAAGTTTGATGTGATTTCTTAGATGGTAGTTCCCATTACATAGCATCTGTTGTTGTGGTCGATTTTGCCTCTTAATAAAAGTTAAGCTTTACCTTTAAAAAAAAAAAAAAAAGGCTGTAATTAGTACTACTATATATTACAATCTGTAGAATATTTCACAAACTGAGATTTCCAATCGATCACTAACCTGTTTGGATCGCACACTTATACGCAAAATAAAAAGTTTTCTTATTTGAAATGAAAAAATATTTTCATTTTGAAGATGAAATAGTGTTTAGATATATAAAAAGAATATGAAGTGACGTTTCAATTGTAAAGTAAAAAGTCATCGCCTTTTTAAAATGTGGTGGGTTTTCTTTTTTAAGAGGAGAAAAGCTCATGTTGTCAACCTATTTTTAAAATCCATTTTGAAAACAAATATGCGAGCCGAACAGGACAAGAAACCAAGATAAGCACTCTTTGCAAGTAATTTATATGCATGATGGAACAAATTTGTAAACTATATATGTGTATATACGAGGATACTAATAATAAACCCAACTTCTAAATACCAATTCACGTGGTGTTGTCATCTTTTAACTGGTGTTTATAATTTTTTAATTTTAAAGATTTATCATTTAAAAATAAATCTTATACCACATAAGTTGATGTTCAAAAATTTAGATTAGAATTGATGTTTCTGATATATATAAATATATATATATATATATTATTATTATGATTTGTTCACTCCGAGCTTCAAAGTGCTCCTTTACATTCCATTAGAATAATTAATACTAATGGCTGGCTAACAACAATCTATATATATGTAAAATCAGAGAAATATAAACAATAATACTCACGATTAAAAAGGTGACATTATTTATTAGTACTAGTCTTGCAATATCAATATTTTGGACCGACAAGAGGCATAAACCAATTGGTATTCCACTTTAATAATTAATTGAACAATTTTCGTCCTAGAGTACTGAACAGGACAACTTGTTGCTATTTAAAATTTCCAATTAACTTGTTTATTTCTCTGGATCCAGAATATGATTTTGTTCGAATCTTTTCCGTTGTTTAATTAGTGCTTCAAATATGCTTGCAGCGCTCCAATATTTGCGGACATAAGGTTCCAATGGACCATTTTTTTTCCCTTGTTTGACCCATAATTGGACCGTCTTTGAAAATTTAAATCATAGCTTGCTCTTTTTTCTTTTTAATTATACAACATATATAAAAGAGACCTAGAAAGTAGAAAACAACTAAAAGCAAACTAAGAAAGAAGAAAAAAAAAATCCCAAGAGAAAACATTAACCGTAGGTATCTAATTAGTTGACTTTCTTTCTTGTGCTTCTTGTTTAAGTTTTTCTTTAAAATATACAACATTGTTAATTTGTTTGTTTTAAGAATCTGAAAAGTGATTCAATAAATTAAGAATAATTTTGTTGGTTTTTTTTTTTTTTTAAAGATTCCACAATGATTGAAAAACATAATATATTAAAATCTAATAATAACTTTCTGCGATTTATTAGAAAAGGATCTTTTTAAAGACGATATTTAAATAAATGTCCTTAGTTTTTTTTTATGTGAGAAAATTATCTTTTTTAAATAGTTCATTCTTATGATTCATCACTGACAGACTTGGTTATTCATTTTTTGTGGATTTGATGCTCAGTCAATTATTGAAAAATATGAACGATAATATATAGGTCCATCACTAATAAACCAATCTATCGGTGATATATGAATTATATATGATACATCACTGATAAACTATCATAAAATCCATTAAAGATTTTAAAAAATAATGACTTACCTAAAAAATAAAAAGGAAATCTATTATTTATTTACAAGAGTGACAGAAAAACAGCCACCAGTCGAAATAATTAAAACGCTAAACAATAACTTTTGAACTTCACACTTCTCTATTCCCAGCCATCGATTTATGCGTATAACTTTTCCTTTTGTCGTCTTTTTTTTTTTTTTTTTTTGAAAGTGGAGATGCATGTATAAAGCTTTAACACGGTCTGACCTAGCTAGGATCCCAGGCTTAAAAAGATAATAAAATGTAAAATGTATTCGTTCCTTTTTTATCTTTTTTCTTACGATTATTCTTGAATGAACTTTTTTACTTAAAACAAGAATCTCGTGTGTTTTAAATTAGGCCTATTGACAGGCAGATGACAAAATGACGTGATAGTTCCAACAGAGATTAAAAAAGACATCAGCGATTTAAAAAAAAAAAAAAAAAAACTTAGAATTTCGTCGTGTTGTACTTGGATTTATTTGTTCGTAAGATATTTTGCTCGATCATATGATATTTAGCAACTACATCACTTTAATATATTCAATACCATGGTCATGACTACACTATACTACTTAAAAAATAACAAAGATAAAAGGAATAAAGATCCCACTTAAATTTATTTAAAGGAAAAAAACAAAAAAGAAAATTCAGAATCAAAACATGCAAGCAAATCAAACCCAAAAAATAGAAATTTAAAGAAACAACTTTTTACTGAAGGTGTATGAACCTAGTCAAGAATTGGTTTTATTTACACTTCTCTTGAACACAAAGTTTATAGACATTCTTTCTTCTTCTTCTTCTTCTTTTTTCTTTTTTTTTCTTTTTCATAATCGACAATTAGTATTAGTATATTTTGAGTTCCGTCAATTTATCTCATATCGGTGGAATCATTATACCACTTTTATTCAAGCTTTATTCAACGGGAAATCTTTCCTTAAAATTAAAGACAAAAGACAAAGGTTAAAGAAATCTCCTCTCTATTAAGTTGTCCAACTATAATTTGTATTCTTGGTTAAAACTCTTTGAAAAGAAAAAGGAAATTTCTAACTGATCTTATCAAGTTTAATTAAACACATTGGAAGTTTTAACTCTACATACCGTAAATAAAGAAAGAAAGAAAGAAAAAAACCACACTAGGGTATGACTTTTTAACTTTCTCCAGATCGAGGAATTTACAGCGATATCGGAATAACTTTCTTTTGGACTCCTTTCAAACAAAGGCAACAATGTATTTGGATAAAGGAATTTGGGTTCTCAGCCACATAATAACTTTCCTTTAAGTGCAAAAATAGAGACAGGCTGTGAGTATGATTGTCACGTATCCATGTGGGTTGGTCAGACTTGTATTTTCTGACTCAAAACACTGGATTTGAGACAAGCTGTGAGTATGATTGTCACGTATCCATGTGGGTTGGTCACAGTTGTATTTTCTCACTCAAAACACTGGATTTGAGAATCAACTATGATCGAGTTAGTTTTAAGGTTTAAACGGCTTGGCTGAGTAACCTAAATTAGTTTGAAAGATTTTCGTAATTCGTTACAGAAATCTTTAAAAAAAAAAAAAAAAGATGACATCCTTTCGTGGAATTCTTGAAAATTTTCATTTATATGAACAAAATGTAATGACCCATTTTAAAGTATATTTTTAGAGTGAATATCCCTCATTTTATTAAATCTAAAATGTCCCTTTCTTGAAGGAAAAAAAAAAAAAGAATTATTCCTCAATCAATAATTTATCAAAATCAATAAGAAATTTGCCAAAAAAAAAAAAAAAACAGATAGTCTTAATTTAGTAAAACCAGAGACATCTTAGAAGTAAATTTTAGAAAAAAAACTCATCGACCACAATATTAAAAGTATATAAATTTACTTAATCGATCTTTTTTCATTTATTGTTGAAATGTTATGCTATTCACATATATATATATATAGGCTCATTGGCAATTTAACTCAAACTACTTTTTTATTTCAGTTTTTGTATTTTAAAAAAAAATTTTGTTTTTTTTTCTGAAAAAGTTTGTCTTTTCTGAAAGTCAACAAAAATTTTCAACTCAACTGTACTTTTTCAACTTAAACTCATTCACCAACAGACCATAATTACAACTATTTTTTAATGAT
>JAINRI010000174.1:0-23490 GCA_025413485.1 Ficus microcarpa | reverse complement strand
TCCTTTACCTTTAATGCAGAGGACCAAGTGTTGCATTCTCTAAGTGTGTGATTTTCAAACTGCCCCGTACGTTGAGGCCTTTCAAAAAGATCAGGTCTACAGCCCCACCGACAACAAACAACGGCAATGTTTGAATCTGAGAAGGCTTTACAATTGTGGAACTCTTTATTCCCATGAAAGGAGAACTCTTTATCATCCGAGTCAATGCTTTACAGCCATCATTGTTCAGATGTCTGAGGGAATGCATTCTTATTAGATCAGGTAACTCTTCCAGATGGCAACAATTAGAAAGGTTTAGGGTTTCCAACTGACTGAGAGTTACTTTTTCAGATGGTAACTTCCTAATACGGTATGAGATAAGTCGAGGAACTTCAAAAGCAATAAGGATTGAATGGAACCATCCAAAATCTTGAGGCCTGAGCCACTCAAATCAAGCACAAACAAATATTTACAGCTTGAATATAATCTTTGTGGAACAACCTCAAAATTACCTCCACTAAACAACAGCAGAGTTCGCAAGTGATTTGCTTGGTATAACTCCTCCGGAAGTACCATAGATGATCTGAAATCAGAGACGACGGATGAATGACGAAGTTGTGTAAAACTAGTCGGAGGTGCATAACCTCTATCCAGTATGGTGTACGCTGAGTTAGCAACAGATTGCACAAGATCGTAAATGACATCATGCATCTTGTATCTAACAATGCCACCGTTTTCATGTTGCTTTATTTCTTGGAAAAAGGACATCCATTGAAGATCGTTGAAGTAGTCATTGCCAACATCCTCCGGCTCTTTTCCCCTGTTCTTGGTGCTCCTTTCAATAAAGCCTCCAGCCATCCACAAATGGATCAACTTCTCCTTTTTAAATTCATAATGTCTGGGGAATAACGCGCAAAATGAAAAGCAACGTTTTAGATGCCGCGGTAGATGAGAGTAGCTCAACCTTAAAGCTGGTAGGATTCCACTTTTGCATTCTTCCAAGTTCCACAGATTACTATCTCGTACAAACATCCACTCTATCTTGTCCCTTTTGAAGCGCATAAGACTTCCCAAGGTTCTTGCAGCCAGTGCGACTCCTCCACATTTCTTGACGATTTGTTGTCCGATAGGCAGAAGTGCTTGGTGCTGCTCTTCTTCTCCTCGTTGAAAAGCACGCCGCTTAAACAAATCCCAGCAAGCATCCTCAGACAGCTCTTTCAAATAATATGGAATGGTTGGGGAGTCTGTAACGAACAAACTCTTCGACTGCGTGTCGTGATTAGTATTTTGCTTCCATCAATACCACCCTAAACAATGGTCCCAATTTGTGCCAATCATCTTGATCCTCTGTCCAAATATCATCTAACACAATCAAATATCTTTTACGACATAACAAGCTACTCACTTCTGAGTGTAGTGCCTCCATACTGGAGAAACGGCATTCGGCTTTAGTAAGAGACTCTATCACAGTGGTCATTATCTTTTTGACATCAAATTGGTCAGAAACAAAAACCCACACCTTAACATCAAAGTGTTGTGTTACTTTTTCATCATTATATGCTAACTGTGCAAGAGTCGTCTTTCCCATCCCTCCAATCCCTACTATCGAGATGCATGACGCCTCTCCTTCCTCCGCCGGTAGTTTCACCAGATAACAACAGCTTGATTATCTCATCTTTATCATTATCTCTTCCATAGACTTCAGCTTCCACAACGAACGAGCTTGTTTCTCTTCTATCCCACTCTTTGTCATGAACCGCAACTCTCTCCCTCAAATTCAGTCTCAGCCCTTCATCCGAGGCCATCTGCAATGCCTGAAGCATCTCTCTAATCTCGTCTGCAAATTTAGGCCTAACGACTGGGGAAATCAAATAAAGATCGCGGTGGGAAGATAGAAGCAGGTCCTCAGCACTAAAAGCGACTTCTTTGAACTTGGACAACCAAATTCTCACAGCTGTATTGGAGGCCTGTTGCTCTTCTGCATCTTCAAGAATAGCTTGAACCATGGGTAAAGTGTGCTGTAGCTTTTTGACGTTGTCTTCGACCTTCCACCAATTCCAAATCCATCCCTTGGAAAAAATTGCTAGATTCTCGATGATCACATCTAAAACTGGAGACAGAAGTAGATCTGCCATTCTCAAACGGTAACAGCCTGATCAGACGACTAGTTTAATAATGTGGTTGAAGAACTCGTCTCTCCAACAGTCGAAAACCCACTACCAAACTATTGTGCTTTTAGTTCGATGACCTCAAGTCAACCCACTAGACATTTTATTTCTACCAGTCTTGTGGAATAAGAGAAGCAGAGCAACATCTAAATAATAATAATCATCATCATTAAAATAAAAATAAAATAAAAATAAGAGAAACACAACTGCCTATCACTCCCCATTCTTTCTTTCACATATAAATTGTATCTTATAACTTTTTTTATTAAATACTTTTAAATAGTAAAGCATATGCGCTTCAAGTGCAATAATTTTCTTTTTCTTAATTACCTTGTAACTCATGTGTGATTTACCTTATATTTTATGTTAAATTATTAACGTCTGTTAACAAAAATGACAATTTTGTATCTTTTTAAGGAGTTCAAAAATCTTTTTGCCATAAAAATAAATAAGAAACAAACGAGTAATTTACCTTTTTTTTTTTTTTTTTAACTAAGGGGCATTAAATCATTGGACACTTACTTTTCCCCAATCAACAGACAAGGATTTTTTAATTGTGTCGAGATTATGATGACTTATGCATTTTGAAATAGAACTTATAAATTTTGAACGTTAAATTCGTATAAATTAGACAAACTTTTAATTAAGTAAGTTAAAAATTTACATATAGAATTGAACGATGTAATTGGTGAACTTTAATGCTAATGTTATAAAATAATGATGAACTTAACTTGTGTTTGGCTTATGGGTTGGAAATAGAATTTTTAGATTGGAATTGTTTAATTTTTAAAACTATTTACAATTTTTTTGACTTTTTAGAAAAGATAAAAACTAAAATGAAAACTCGGGTACAAACTGGTTGGTCAAATGCATGCTTATACAACCCTGCAACAATGAGGACCTGTATAAGAATCAATCATTGGATTATTTTTGTTAGGTTTATATTATAGAGATACACTAAAATATATAGAGGTATTGCCAAATTCATGTTTAGGTTAGGTAGTTAAGGGCTTATGTTTGGTAGTCCAAATTCAATGTTGACAAGCATTCAAAAATGTATAGGTTAGGTAGTTTATTAAAGAGGTGGGTGTTTACCGATTAAAAAATAAAAAAATAAAAAAGGTCTCCGCACTTCTGGCTCGCACACCTTTTTTTTTTTTTTTTTTTTTTTTTTTCTATCTAACGAGTCCCTGTCTCATGAGCCATGTAATGCGAGCTTAATTAATTTAAAATAACTAATTTAACAAGTATGTTTGGTATCTTGTTAGTATTATTATTAAGTGTTTATTAGTAGTAATGTTAATCATTTTATATGAAATGTTTTTTTTTTTTAGTATTTATATGCTACTGAAATTGTTTAATTATATATTTTTTTAAATACCTATGCAGAGGAGAGTTAACAACCGCTGGAACTGAAGTTGATCAATGTGCTTTGTCCATAAGATTGTTTGTATAAGAATGGTAATCTAAAGTTATAGAATATACTTTAAATGAAGTTTATTAAAATTTTTATGGACTTATTTGCAAAAATATATATATATTTTTAAGGATCTAACATAATTTTATATTCTTTTGGGCATTTTATGAAATTTTTAAACATGGTTTGCTCAGGTCTTTATGGTACTTTACAGCTGCCTTTATGTGGTATTAGACTAATTAACCAAAACCCTCTTCTTCTCACACCTCCCATCTCCATACGGTTCTAAGAAGAAAAAAAAAAAAAACACAAAACTCCAACAACTGATCTTCTCTGTCATAATAAGACCTTTTTCCCCTCCTAAACCACAAGACAAATCAAGACTCAGCTTCACTTAAAAACCCATTCTCGGATTCCAGCAAATGCCCATTTTTTTTCCAAACTGGTTGAGCTCAAGTGAAGTTTGGCCTTATTTTTGGAGTCCGAATCTTACAAGCTACCTAAGGTCAGTTTTAAGTAGAGTTTTTAGTGGATTTTGAAGCTATTCAAAGCTAGAAATATGAGGTTTTAAGTTGAGATGCCATATGTTAAAATTATGCTTTGATTTTAATCCAATGTGAAATTTCTGATTTTATTCAAGTTGCTTGATGGTTCTATGTTATTTGAAATGTAAAACATTGTGAGGTCTGATTGGAAAGAGATTTGATTGTTTTAACGTATTTTATGAAGTAGCATAGAGGTGTTTGTGAAATGTTTGACTGAGATTTCAAAACAAGACACTAGGATTCGAATTTCATTTCTCTGTTTATACCCTGTATTTGAAGCTGAAATTTTGTGGAGTTAAGTATACATATGAATCTGCTCCCCACAAAATTTCACGTGAAAATGTTGTAAACGGATTTTTGGTGAATTTTGAATGTTGGGTTCTGTAGTTGGAAACTGGTGGACAGCCACTAGGTAAAACTTTAGTTGTGCTTAGAATTTGTCCTAAACGACCTAAATGGTCTAAAACGTTGAAAAGTGAAATATAATGCATATTTTTCTATTTTATATGACTGGTAATAGATTGAAAATATTTTTTTTAAATGCAAAATGACTTGATCATGGATCTAGGACAAGCCCGATCAACTTTCCTCGATACAGTAGAGTCATTTCTCTACGGAAGTTCAATTTAAGGAGGTAAGTAGGAATTCTACTTACTGTATCATAGAAACTTAAAAAGTATATGATATAGCATTTTATTGTTTTTGACAAATGTTAACATTTCAAATGAAACTATGGATATATGTTTCCTTTATGGAAGGGTATGATTTGCAAGTAGGAAAGCTAAAGGAATGTATGATTTATTAAAGCTTTTATGATGTGTTTATAATATTTTAAAGTTTGCAAAGTTCTAGATGTGACCTACAAAATGATAGGAATATTTATGGAATGTGTAACCCCATTATAATGATGTCATTGGGACTGACTGATACCCACGGATGGGCCCGAAAGGGACATGACTAATACCACGTTTGGGATCCCAATGATAGTAATGAAAGTGTTTGGCCAAACTAAAGGAAATGAATGGTAAATGATTCTGTAGCTTAAGCCCAATTTGTGTCATATCTCAAGGGTTTTCATATTATGTTTTAAATGTTGGTTTGGATTTCTATTTGTGTACAAGATTCGAAATCCATTGAAATTGTATTTAGATACATATTGTAGTTTAAAGGTTTTGTGTTTAACTATATTCGCTTATTAGGCTTTTAGCTCACTTTAAAGTTTCACGGTACAGGTGAGGAAGAAAAGGAATGAGGAAGCAACATAGTGGCAGGCTGAACTCTTTTGGGAAGCTGATGTTACAGAACCCATGTACATACTAAATTAAAGTTGTTTATGAAAAATGCTTATCAAAGAACTTTATGGGCTACACTGCACAGTTTTCTTTTGAGATAGTACTAACAATATAGGATAGTTGTAATACCAATCTTCATTTTTTTTTACTAACTTGATGAAGAGTTTGTAAATATTTTATATTAATATCTTATCATACAACTATCTTGGCTTACAATGTTTCTATATTATCGTGAAATTTTATGAATGTATGGATTAGTGACTATTCTAATTAGGTTTAGTTAAAGGCTAAACTGGCTGGGGGTGTTACAAGTTAGCATTTCCTTTGCTAATTATGTAACACCCACCTATATAGGGTTGTTAGCTTGCTTATTTTTCAAATACTTAACTTACTCATTTATGAAAAAGTACTAAATTTTTTTTTAACTTATACTTATATATATATATACATATATACAAGTACATACTTAATTAAGAAGTATGGTTCCAACCTTTATAAGTATCACGCAACTCTTACTAAGTATCACAAATATAATGAACTTTCAAACGCGTGGCAGTGTTCAACCCAATTTTACAGTCCGTAGTGCCATCTCCATAGTCTTGTATCATACATTACTGATAGGCACTTACCTACAGCATAAACGTAAGTAATGAGCTTTCGCTCAGCAAGTACAACTTATTATCTGCAAAACATCTTGACAAAATATGCATGATCCATTTATGCTTTCTTATCAAATCCTTTATGCTTCCTTATGTTAGCATCTTTTGGGCCCCTTACATAACATGAGTGTACGTACCGTGGCACGTAGCTATGGAGTGGTTGGGGCGGCCAATCCAATCCAATCCAACTCAACCATGGACCAAACCCGACTTAGAGCAGGTTGGTACGACACAAGGCAACTTGCTTGCCATTACATTTAAAAACTTATTCTTGTTTGAAACATATTGAAAAACATTTCATACTGGGAAAATCATTCCATACTGAAAACAGTTTCTTACTTGAGACTTGATTTTATTCTTACCATATAATTATCATTAGTGGCCATGCTTCATGATGCCATAATAGTACAACATAAATCATATGCATCACATACATGATGCATAAGCTTTGAAAACATGCAAAGCAGCAAAACAATTTGCCTATGCTATAGGCGGAGTGTACTTACAGGTTACGTCCTGAATTTTGTTGCTCCAATCAGGTTGTAACAATAGATTACTTCCATGTTTTCAAAAGGACGTAAGATAAGGATCATTTATCTACTATAAATCATTACATTTAATGTTGGTATCCTTAACCAGCATTTACTAGTAATCTAGTTACATGTCCCCATATACTACAATGATATCTTATTCGGTTACTAAATGTAACCCTAGGGCACATGACCCAATTATAATCAAACAGTATCTTATTGATTACTTACCATAACCTGGGATACAAGGCCCAATTGTCTTAAATATATCTTATTAGGTTACTATTAGTAACCTGGGTATAAGCCCAATCATACATAAATCATACCTTATTAGGTTACCAAAGCCCAATTACTCTTTAGAGTAATACCCTATTAGGTTACAAGGCCCAAGTAATATCCTATTAGGTTACCAAAACCAATTACTTTTTAAAGTAATATCCATTAGGTTAGCATTGGTAACCATGGGTTTTAGGCCCAATTACTCCTATTGGGTTACCAAGGCCCAATACTTTTTAAAGTAATATCCCATTAGGTTGCCATTGATAATCATGGGTTTTGGGCCCAACCCAATAGCTTGGGTATTCTATCTGGTTTAATGGTCATCACTTGTAAATATGTTTTCAAATAATTTTGGCCATATATTTATTTATTTATTCTTTTTCTTAACAAGACTTGTCTAATTTTAAAAGTCTTTTGCAAACTAAAATCTTTTTGAATATGGATCATGAAACTGTAAAATTCTGAAAACTGTCTTTGAAAATAGTCCATAAGTTTGTGATCATGCATGTGCAGGAATTGCTTGCTCATGCACTGTTTTGAAAATCCTGTGTAGGAATTTCTTATTTCCAGCTCAGTTTTTAGAATCCAATTTTATCTTAAATCCGTTTGGAATTTGAAAAGGTTTTCTTCATGAAGTTGTAGATCTTGAAAAACCCTACAACTTTTGTTCTTTACTCAAAACCAGTTCTGCTTTATCCTATCCTTTTTCCTCTTTGAAACTTTCTGGCCGTGCACACTGGCCTGATCAGACCAATTTTGGATTTGATAAAAACAGAGGCCTTTGGACCTTATTTTTAAAAACGTTTGTGTAGCCCCCTAGGATTTTTGATTCTCTACAACTTTGTAGTTTTGACTTTTCTCAAATTCGGTCTCTAAAGGCCTCAAAATTGACTTTTCAGATCACTGCCCAGTTTTACCCGAAAATGGTAGTTTTGCATTTAGTTGATTTTTACGTAAAATTACACATACCCTAACTCAAACGGTCACAACCGTGAGCCTACATCAAACATGTAGCGTATTACATAGAGTTTCATCAACATGCATTTGTTTCTTATCCATGCAACCTGTGTGGCATTCCTTTGCCCATTTAGGGTTTGGGTTGGTTTCACATTCCTAACTCATCATACAATCTCATTTCCAACCTTCATGCATACCATGCTTCTTCTTAAGCATGTGGGACATATAACAAACACTACTAGGATAAATTCATACCATAATTCATCTCAAACATATCACCAAAGCATGCATCAACCATGAATCAAGACTAATAACCCTAATCAAGCATATACTAGACATTTTAAACCTATTGCATGAAAGTAAGGGGTGAGCTTCTGCTCTTACAAACCCACATGAATTACACATAATCCTTAATCAAACTTAATTGAATACTTAAAGGATGAAGAGGATTACCTCTAGATCTACGAGAGTGGATTTATCCTTTGGTTGAGAGAATTTTTCTTCCTTTCCAACCTTCACCAAAACCGGACCTCTCTTTTTTTTTTTTTTTTTTTTGTTTTGTTTTTTCTTTCTCTATGGTTTTCAACTCCAGGGGGAAAAGAGAATGAGTTGAAATGAGCCAGAGTTTTGGGGTGAAACCAAATAAATGATCCAACCCCCCCCCATCATCACCTATTATAGATGAAAAATAATTTCTTTTAGAATTATTTTTATTCCTAAATTGCATATCTAACCCCAAAATAAAATATTGTCAAGGAGTCCCTTGAGGTGGCCGGCCAACATGGTGCCAATTTGCACTCAATTAATACATAATTATCTACTAACTTTTTAATTCAAAAATCTCTTATTTATCTTAAATGAGGTGTCACCACTAAGGCTATGTTTGACACTTTCTTAAAATGCAGTCCATTTTCTTAATAACTCAGATAGTGCTAATACTGTTTTCAACTATAACAGTATAGTTATACTGGACTGCAGTCTAGAATTTATCTGCACTTAACTGGACTGCGTGTAGGTTTTTCTTAGGACTTGAAGTCACTTAGTCCTTATAGCCACTTAGTTCTTATGCCCTAATATTGTGCTTGATTTTTCTAAAGTGATCTCGTACCTTATTCTTATATTTCCATCTGTGAACTACTTGCTATAATGTAGTACTGTCAAAATCATGCCTTGAGTCATTCTGGTCAAACGTTGACCAGAATAAAATTATGAATTCTTATTCTGCCTTTTTCTTCAAAAGGCATAATGCTTAACTAAGCAAACTAGTATTGAGTTTATAAGGCTATAAGAACTCAAATCTAATATGATAAATCAAATCAGACATTTTACATAAATATTCATATTCCTTAACAAGGAAATCAGAATCAGCAAAAATGACGGCTATTACAAATTATATAAGAAACAGATTCTCCTGCAGCACCTAGCGACACCCAACGAGGTTTCTCAGATGTGAACTAATTATATATGATGCCCACCACTTGATATTTATTAATGATAATGGAAAATTATAGAAGTTCAACAACAATAGAAGAGTGGAAGATTCAATCCCAAGGATCAGAAAATAAAACTAAAAAACAAACTGAAAAGCCTAAAGCCAAGTTGTTTAAATACGCTTGCTCCAAAGACTCACTACATTGTAAAGCAACTTCAATAAGGGAAAGCACCTATATGACATAAATTTAAATATTATTGTATTAATATGACATAAAAATTTAATACTATATTAGTATGACACAAATTAACACTAATAAGACTAAAGTTTGTGCATAATGATCAAGAATGGAGAATTTGTATCATGTTGATCAATGAATGAAAAAAATTTTATATTATGTTAGTCAAAGACTCATTACGTTGTAAAGCAACTTCAAATAAAGGAAAACACCTATATGACATAAATTTAAATAACATTGTATTAATATGAACAAAAATTTGATACTAGACTCGTATGACACAAATTAGACACTATAAAACTAAAGTTTGTGTCATAATATCAAGAATAGAGAATTTGTGTCATGTTGGTCAATGAATGAAAAAAATTTATATCATGTTAGTCAAAGACTCACTACATTGTAAAGCAACTTCAATAGGGAAAGCACCTATATAACATAAATTTAAATATCATTGTATTAATATGACACAAAAATTCATACTAGACTAGTATGACACAAATTAGACACTAATAAAACTAAAGTTTGTGCCATAATGATCAAGAATGGAGAATTAGTGTCATCTTAGTCAATGAATGAAAAAAAAAAATTATATCATGTTAGTCAAAGACTCACTACATTGTAAAGCAACTTCAAATAAGAGAAGCACCTATATGACATAAATTTAAATAGCATTGTTTTAATATGACACAAAAATTTAATACTAAACTAGTATGACACAAATTGGACACTAGTAAAACTAAAGTTTGTGTTATAATGATCAAGAATGGAGAATTTGTGTCATGTTGATCAATGAATGATACTGCAGATCCGACGGAGGTCTGTTTTCCAGATTTGCGCAGATCGATCATCGACCATGGCCTCCCCATGCCGTCATCTTTGTCGGAAAGTCACCCCTCCATCCTGGCCTCTGACCGGATTCCCACTTCGATCGTCGCCGCTTGTGGGGAACCACAATTGGTGATTAGATCGCTGGAAATTTAGCAAACAAAACAAAAAACAAAACAAAAAAAAACCCCAGATTCCTTCCTAAATCGTCGGTAACCACAGTTGCGATTGTGAGCTCGTCACGATTTTGGCAGTGGTGGGTCGCACTGGTCGGAGGGGGTTGGGCGCTCATTGGCGTTCTCGCCGTTGTGGGGTTGGACGTCGTTGAGGTTCTCGCCATCGTGGGCTCGTCGGCCTTTTTTTTTTTTTTAATTCTTTATTTTTAAGGATAATCACATTTCAAAGGAACACTCTAATTTAGTGTGCTTTTTTTATTCTATTCGTTCCCGTCTATTGAATCTTAGCCCATCAATAAGGTAAAATTCTTAAATTATTGTAGAATTCCTCTTTTTTTAAGGTTCAGTTTTCTGTAGGGGCTTAAGCATTAACTTGCATATGCCTAAAGAATTTGGTTTTTATTCTTTCACTTTTATTATTTTTCTCCTTGGAATAACTAAGAATTATCTTTTCTTTTTTATCCCCAATTTTGGCTACGAGTGTTTTCAAATTGGCAGAAAATTATGACTTCATAAAATAAAGTGGTTTTTTTTTTTTTTTTGGTTTAGTATTTTTAAGTTTGAAATGTAACTATAATCATAATCATGAGAAAATTCAAACTTAGGATATAACTGAACATTTTCTTTAAAATAAATCAATAGAAATATTGTAATTTGTAATTTTCAAGAGGCAGATTAAGGAAAAATAATTACAAAAACATTTGATCTAGGGATTCAAGTGCAAGGGAGCCTCTAGGACATCAGTGGCGGATCTGTAAAGAGACGAGTGAGGCTCTAGTTCCAATCAAAATTTTCTTCTTTAATTTTTACTTCAAAAATTTTATAATTTTTATATTTTCTCTTTTTAAAAATTAAAAGTTTTCACATAATTCTTATTAAAATTAATTTATTTTAAAAATTTTATATTTTTCTGGTTGCCCTCTTAAATTAAAATCTTATATAGCTCAACTAAAAACTTTACCTTCAAGTTTTATACTTTAATGTTATTTATTTAATAAAAAAAATTTGATATACACCTTCATTAACATGCTTATAGTACATCCGAACTTATTTCGACATGTTGGCATATTTGAGTGACAAATCAATCAATTTGAACTTTATTTTTTCACTTTTGACTAAAACTTTGAGAAAGCTCACAGACTTTTCTTTGGAATTTGCATGGAAACCCATGGAGAACTCGTAACAATTTGTTGGCGTATGTAGGACGATAAATTAATCATTTTCACTATTTTTTTTTCCCCACTTTTGACAAAATTTAAGAAAGCTCACGTACTTTTCTTTGGAATTTGCATGGAAACCCTCTGGAGGACTTGTACAATATGTTGGCGTATATAGGGTGATAAATTAATCAATTTGAGCTTCTTTTTTTTTTTTTTTTTTTTTTTTTTTTTTGCCGTCTAAAAACTTGAGAAAGTTCACTTTTGCACTTGCATGAACCCATCTGGAGACTCAGAGAATTGGGCTTTTAAAAGAAGACTTTTCAAAATGCTAGCCATAATAGAGAGACACACAAGTTTTTAATTTAGCTTCTGTTTAGTATCGTTTTAAACTAACTTTTCAAAATTTTCTTTTATAAAATTTAAATTTATTATTTGAATATGAATTTGATCCTATGATGGAAATGATTTCCTTATTGTTCTTTGGTCCAAATTTTTGTATTCCAAATAGTGTTTAACCAATAATATTATGTTATGTTATTTTAAAAAGTTTGAAATGCTTTGTAAATGATTCTTTATATTTCAAATCTAATGTCATTAATGATGTGTCAAAATATAATGGTTAACAACATTTGGGACACCAAAATTAATAGAGATGTGCACTCCATCACTCCACATGATCTTAAGAAAAATGCTTTAAAATTCCCTTCGTAAATTACCCATTTTTCCTGCATTTATTCCCCTTGGCTTCCAACAAAACTCCCATTCTCAACTCCAAAGATTAACTTGAATTTTATTAGGAATTTATATATATTTTTGTAATTGTGATTAATCTTTTAAAATATATTTGTTTAATCTTTAATGGAGTGCCACGTCAACATTTTTGTCAAAGAGATAAATGAAAGTTCACGGCGGCATAGCGAATGATTTTACGAATATAGAAGCATGTTAAATGGTTTTGATAATTTAAAAGATAAAGTAAAATATAGTACATAAGGGTATTTGTAAAATTAATCTTTTTCTCTTTAAAATATATATATTCATTTTATTTTGTCTCAAAATAAATTTTAGAATACCAGTGTACGTAACTAAATAATCTTGAAGCTGAGTGATACCGCAAGACATATGCTTACCATATACAAAACAAACAGACAAAACAATGTAAAACAGAGGTGATAATTATACGAAAATATCTTTTGACCATTCTTCTTAGCCAACGTACCTTTTTTTTTTTTTTTTTTTCTTCTTCTTCCTTCTTCTTTTCTCTTGTAAAGAACAAACACGTTGACGGAGTATGAACATACAATCCGTTGACTTAATAAGGGATTTATAGCTAAATAGCTTATTGTTAAAAAGTTTTTTAATAAATAGTGAAGTTTTTAAAATTAGTAAAAATCTTTATTTATTAAAATGACCAATCAATTTTTTAAATAGTTAATCAATGATGAACTGCATAATAGTCAATCAGTGATTAACTTATATCAATTACTGATTGACCATAACGTAAATTATCAAATTCATAATCAATTACTGATTGACCATTGGTCAATCACTAATTAACCATTAGTCAATTACTGATTGACAAATCTGAAAAATAACAAACAGCAATTTTGTTAAACAAAAAAAAAAAGTTGGATCATCTGTTAGATTATGCAATTAGAAAAGATCACCCAGCCTAATTTCTCACTTAATAATTAGATATAAAATTGATTTTAAGTCAATTGATTAAAAAAAATGATTTTGAAAATGAGAAGTTTCTTCACGTTTAGGGCTAGTGAATTTTCCAACAGGCTTCAGCACGTGTGTACAAAGACGAACTTATCCGTAGACTTATTAACAACTAAGCGTGATATATTATACAAAATTAAAATAACATTATTTACAACAAAATATATGCAATGAAAGGAAACAATAATGATAATAATAATAAAGGAGGGAGTACTGAGTATAGAGGTTGAACAACATTGACTCCGAAAAAAAAAAAAAAAAAAAAAAAAAAAAAAAAAAACTAAAAATCTTGGAACGACTTTGAGGTCAATGCGACTAGCGAAAGATTATTTTGTTATTAGAAGTTTCTTCATGAATTACTCATGAATTTTCCGCAGGTTTCTTATGTTGACGAAAACATGTTAATAGTAGACTTGTGCAACTATTTCTAGACACCATCATGGCCCCAATAACACCACAGTCTTCTCATACAATCGCGTTGTAGCTTTTAGATTAGATATTTCACCTGATGGCGGATAGAGCTGAATCCTCTTATTCACAAGGAGTCATCGACAGATTCGATTCGCCGGCCATGCAGAGAGTTGGCGAGACGTGGGGTGTCCAAAACGAGTTGCAGGGATTACGCACTGACTTGAGGGCGGAAGTTCAAGCCGTTGACGAAAATGGTGGCGTGGCTCAGAGAACGGAGGCCAGGAGACGTGCTTATGATGTCGACGACCTGCATGAAAAACTTGTCATTCGTACTAATGTTGCTCGTTAATTTTAGGGATCTTGGAAAAGATAGAACTGTCCGAAAGGTAAAACTTGAAAGTGAAGGAACAATTGTTATAACGTATTCTTTTTTGTTTATGTAATTTTGAAGAAATTTTACACATGCTCTGTCATTTGAAATAATATCTTTAGATTACTCTTCCTTTTCTTTTCTATTTTTCTTTTTAATGTTTTCCTCATTTTAATAGATTGATCTTGTTGGAACTTTGCTTGAGGAAAAAAAACAAAAAACAAAAAAGAAATATTGTCAAGTTATTAAGTTTGTTTTGAGGTTATTTTTGCCTTTATATTGAAGTTGCATATATAACCTATCGATTATTTCACACTCAATTTCATCACAAAATATAGAGTTCATATCCCATCATCTCCAAATTAAAAAAAAAAAAAAAAAGTCTTTATATCTTCTTTTTTAATTACTATTATTAAAAAAATAAAAGGTTCAAGATTCAAATCATAAATTACACATTCATACACCAATCACTTGAGTTAGCTCCAAGTGACAAAAAAGTCGTTGTTTTGTGAAGCTACCTAACAAGATGTTATTGCGTTGCGTGACATACAAGTAAACACAAATATGTCGCCTTAGGCCCGAGGGAGCCAAGGAGCCACTTTCACTATAACTCGAATAATTAAAATTTTTACAAAATATATAATTCACCTTCATTGAAAATTTTCAATTGAAATTGACAGTGAATTCTTCTATTAAGTTATACTCCGAAATTCTACTTAAATATATTGAATAAGCAAAAAATGAGCTACACTATTGTAAAATTCATTTGTGAACCGTAGAATTTAATAAATGAATTGATCTCATTGCATGCTTTATTTAGTTATGCTTCGTTTAGTTAGAATAAGAAAGATACAAATTTAAAAAAAAAAAAAATTGGAAAGTGAGAAACTAATAAAAGAAAAAGAAAAAAAATTCACAATTTTTAGGATATTTAAAGAGAATGCCAAAAATGAGCTGTGATTGATATTTGTCCCAACTAATTTTTTTTTTTAAATATTATACATAATTTTTATAACAATTTAAATTTATTTAAAAAAAAAAAAAAAAAAAGAAGACAAAATATCCATAATTTTTTCTCCTCGTTCTCTCTCCTTTCTTTCTCAGCTCGTTCTCTCTGTCTCTTTTTCTCCTTTCCTACACCCATTCTCTCTCCTCTCTCTGCCTCTCAGTCTCTCTTTCTTCTCTATGTATGCCGCCGTCTCCTCCACACTCGCGACTCCGGCGATCTTCGTGGGCCTCCGTTGCGACCGCCCTCGCGATCTCCGCTTTGACGCAACACCGGTGACACCGATCTCCTCCAAGCCGGATATGCCATTCCGCGAAGAGTCGAATCCCGCGGCTTCGTTTTCCGGTGCTGTCTTCTCGATCTCCGACAACAAGCTCGGGTTTCCGAGGCAGCGTCGACCGTGGACAAACTTGACTCGTTGTTCATGATAGAGGCTCCTTTGACGAGATTCGGTGAAGATCTGGAAGGAGGTCCGAATCCAATGTTGCTTTCAACCGACGTGGAGGAGATTCACTGATCTCCAGATCTCCTTTCATCACGCCGTTTTCTCCTGGCGACAAATCTCCGGCCCAGCAACTTCACCGCCAGACACTGCCGCCGCTGTCATTTCCATTACGAAACCAGCCGTGCTGATCTCTTGTGGTCGTTGAGTCGGGCTTCAGATCCACTCCTCCGATCTCAGATCTGGTGTGCGCGAGGAGATTCTGTTCTGAATATATATTTTATTTTTATTTCTTTCACTGTTTTTATAGTGTGTTTGGTTTTTGTGATTTTTTTGTAATTTCGTTGAATTTTTAAGGATTACACTCACGGATTCTGGTGTTTTATTTTTTAAAATTTCAGTGGTGGAATTTAGGAAATTCGGTATTTTTTAATATAATTGAATTTCGGTGTATATGGTCTTATGATTTTGTGGAATTCTAGTAATATTTAATAAATTAAGTGTTTCTTTAAATATTCTGATGATAACTCGAAAATTCCGATGAAATCAGAACTTTCCGGCCAGTAACCAATTGTTAACAATTAGTAACTAATTGGCTACCAAGTTTCCAGTCAGCAACCACTTTGGTTACCAACTAGTCACCACCGACGATCGATAACTAACTGGTTACTATTTGGTAACACAAGGAGTTACATCATATATACTAATTAGTAATTATAATTTGTATATTTTAAAAAAATTGATGAATAAATATGAGATTTATGGCTAAATAACATTTTTAAAGAAGTTTTTTAATAAATAACCAAAGTTTTTAAAAATTAATTAAAAGGTCATTCTTTTTTTTTTTTTTTCCTAAAATGGTTAATCAATTACCTTAAATGGTTAGTCAATGATTGACCACATAACAGTCAATCAATGGTTAACTTACGGTCAATCACTGATTAACCATAACATAAATCACTAAATTTTATAATCAATCACTGATTGACTATTATTCAATCACTAAATTTCATGATCAATCATTGGTTGATCGTTAGTCAATTATTAATTGATTAAATCTAAAAAATGATAAATGACATATGATCATTTTCCTTGATAAAAAAAAAAAATTAGGTCATCTATTAGATTAGATGATCAAAAAAGACCACGCAACTTAATTTTTCAATAAATATTTATAATGTCATGTTATGACATTTCTTATAAGAATTTTCCTTTATGGTAAAATCAACACAAGACACGAATTTATGGTATTTATTTAAAGGACCCTGTTATTTTGGTTTTCAAGTTGACTGGGCGTTTGCAAATCCAATAGCGGAAACTGGATGTAATTTCTATCTTGGGCTCTTTAGAGAAATGTCGCAACTTCAAGCATTAAATTGATTTTTGCCATACAAAAAACACAAACAAAAAACTAGAGCAAAAAATACGACTACAAGAAATCATTTATCGTTTATTTTAAAATTAGTTACACCTTTATCACCACAATGATATCAACCGGTATCCACAACAATGCTGGCCGATATCTACAACGTTATTGGACGGTCGATGGTCAACAATTAGTAACCGTTTGGTTACCATTTGGTTACCGGCTAGTAACCAAGATACAAGTTGGTTACTGGCTGGTAACCAGTAACCACTCCCTGTTTACTGGTTATCGATTGATAACCATATAGTTACTAAGTTACCTATTGGTATCCAGCCAGTGATTGGTTAGTCGGTAACCATTGAGTTATTGATTGGTAACCACCAAGTTATCAACCGAAAACTTTCTACTCCATTGGATTTTCCAAAATTTGTCATTGAAATATTAAATCAAACATTAGATGACAAAATCACCAAAATTCCACAAAATCGTAGCCAAAATTTATAAACCATAAGAAAATTACACCAAATACATCACAATTCCAAATATATATATATATACACACAGATATGTCATAAGGATGAAATTTCGACACTTTCAGAAATATCATTACTTTAATTTTATGAAAATAACGACAAAAATATCAATATGGGTTGAAATTAATGTAAAATACAAAAATTCATTTGAAAATATTAAACTTTAATAAAACTTGATGAGACTAAAATAGTTCATAAATTGAATGAAATTCACAATTAAAATACTAAGTCTATAATAAATTTGCATTGTAAGAAGTGATCATAATGCAATAGATGATAAGTTTACATTCACCATTTCTTTTAAAGAAAAATTGCATAAAATTTCAAGAGTAATTAAACAAGTTCTATATCAATAAAAATTTTTTTTTTTACTCCAAAAGTTTTTTTCAACTAAACACATATCAAATTCAATTCAATATTTTCAAAATTACATCTCCAAAACCTCCCAAAAACAGGCCTTGTGTACAATTTGATTAGGTCATTTCGATCTATTAGGTTTATGATTTTCATAGGGACAAACGAGATAGGAAATGTAACAAACAAAAGATTCACTTTTTCCCTCAATATTAAAAAAAAAAAATTATAGCTAATGTAGCATATTCAGTTATAAAAGTTTTAAAATGATAATATGATTGAAATTAATATAACAAAATAGCATAATTAAGTTAAAATATAATGTAAGAAATAAAACTACCCTGATTGAAATCTACTGTGAAATAGTCAGTCGCCATCAAAGCTCGGCCGCCATCATCACCAGCCAACGAGCAAAGCTCTAAGAAATTCAATTATCAGTAACTAGGGCTCGACAGTGCCTATGTACTATCACAGTTGCTTCAAATCTCCATCGAAGATCCTTTTCAACGTCTCGTCAATGGAATTGCAAATTTGTGAAACATAGATTGATCAAGATTTGTTGGTGATTTTCTTTGGCTGTTTTGAGATCGAGATAGGTTGCTGAAGATACTTGAAGCTCACACCGAATACATCACGCAACAGCCACTAGATCGTGAGAATCACGAAGAGAGTCGCGGGAGAATTGCGTGCTTCCTTCACAACGTCCTAGATCTAGAGAATCTCAAACCATGGGCTCACCTTTCGAACCATCTTCTCCAGTGCAGTGTGGCTGCAGAAGCTTCTAGGGTTTTCAGATTTAGAGATTCGTTTTTTTTTTTAATTCTTTTAAATTAGGGGTAAGAACTGTAAATTCAGTGTTTACTAATGCATATTACATTTTTATTTTTAAAGTTTTTGAATTTATTCATATTAGAATGTAAATCCAATATTTGCATTATATTCAATTTAATATTATTATTTTAATTTTAGTTAGTCTGTAAATACAAATATTTACTAAGAATGCAAGTTATTTACATTAGTTCAGTTTAATTTGTATTGTTTTTAAATTTTAATTTGTCTTGTATTTCTAAATATTTACTAAGAAATAATGGTATTTACATTATTTTCAGTTGAATATGCATTATTTTTAATTTTTATTTGTCTGATAAATCTAAATATTTACAAGGAAATAACGAAATTTATGTTATTTCAGTTTAATATGTGCTTTTAAATTTTAGTTTGTCTTATAAATCTAAATATTTACTAAAAAATAACGGTATTTACGTTATTTTTAATTCAATATATATTGCTTTTAACTTTAATTTGCATAATAAGTCTAAATATTTACCAAGAAATAATAATATTTACATTATTTTCAATTTAATAAATATGTATTTCTTTAAAATTTTATTTTCTATTGTAAATCTAAATATTTACTAAAAAACATTAGTATTTGTTTTTTTTTTTTTTTCAATTTAATATGTGTTGTCTAATAGAATTAAATATTTACTAAGAAATAGTAGTATTTACGTGTAAGTCCTTTACTTATATTGTATCTTATACTTTTCATATAATTGGTAAATCTAAATATTTGTTACGTAAATATTAATAATAACAGGTAAATATGTTAATTTCTATTAAATAAGTAAATTATTTTACTAATATGTGAATTTCCATTAAATAAGTAAATCATTTTTCTTATTATTGTTCATTTAAATTTATTTATTTTAATAAATTTACATATTTACATTATGGTATTTACTAATAAATCCACATATTTACTAGTAAATATGGTAATTACACATAAATCCTTCATTTCGGTTGAATTTCATATATGTATATTTAGTAAATCCAAATATTTAATAGGTAAATATTAGTAAATACAATGTAAATATATTAATTTTCATTCAAAACACAACCAATATTTTATTCAAAATTTTATTTATTTATAAAGTTTCTTAAATGACAAAATATACCCAAAAATTATCCTAAATTAAAGCCCCAAATTCACTCAAACTCTAACCCTAATCCCGAAATCCTTTAAAACCTAATCCCAAAATTGGCCATGCTGCTGCTGCCACCGGAAATTATGTCAGACGCTCGATTCGTCGAGCTGCCAAAGAGATCGTTTGGGAATCGCGATCGAGCTCGCGACTTGGGTCGCAGGTGAGTTGTCGATCATTGCAGAGCTCGGAGATCGTGACCCGCGGAGATCAGAGAATCGCGTGGAGAGGCCTCGAGGTCTGATCGCGATTCTCGCCGTCCAGCCGCGACTCACGTTGAAAACTGGTCGCAATGTGATCGCAGGGTGAAGACGTCGTCGGGTGTTAGAGACTCGCTCTTTTTTCTCTCTACAGTTGCTGGTAAGGGTCCGAGATCTCTGTTTTTCTGGCGGCTCTTGAGAGATTCGTCGCTGTAACTGGGGACCGCTTGGCCGAGGTTTCTCCGACGGCCGGGGAACGTCGCGACGACAGTGAGAATGAGGAGAGAGGAGAGAACGAAGAGAAATCTAATATAAAATCAAAAATAAAATCGGAAAAACAAATTGATTGATTTTGAAAACAATAATAAACATGCTATAATTTTCAATGTTTTGAAAACCTGCTATTTATTTCACTCCTACTTATTAATTATGCTGTTTAATATAATTACTTTTTTTTTTTTATGGCTATTTGAATTTACATATAAAAAAATGATTAATTCCCATTAAAATGCCGGTCAATAAATTTTACGTGTTCATCAAGTAAAAAAAATCAACAAATTAAGTTGTAAATGATGACAAAAATTATTGTCAATTTCACAAAGACATGTATGGACCGCAAAATGAGTGAGTTTTCAGCTAAATGGTATAATTACTCTGTTAGACTATAGTGTGAAAGGAAGAAAAATATCTATTATTTTGGACTTTGGAGTTTCTTCCTAATAATTGTTCTTATTTTTTCAAATTTCTAGTCACATCATCATTTGTTGTAACATTATGTAGTACCAGTGTATTCATCCACAACAATCATTCTCAACAAATTGTTGTTGTGTGAGAAGTTGTTGTTGTTGGATTTTTAAAAAAAAACTGATATGACCACTCCAACTTTGTATTTTATGATATTCTCAACAAATTGTCCTGTTATCCCGCCAAAATACACTACTTCAGATTTTTATGTTTTACTAGTTGCATTGGCATGCATGCATGTATGGAATAGTGAAGCAAAACAAATAAATAAATAAATAAAAGGTGATAATAACTGGACTGTCATGTGGCTCTGATGGAGCTTCCACATGGCAGCCTTAGAGGAGTGACTAAAAGTCACTATTCAAGAGCCATTTGCTCTTTTATAGTGATGATATACTAGTTGTAGGGACGTGCCATGTACGTGCTTAATCAATTTGTTAAATAAGAAGTTAATTATAAGGTATTATGAGAAAATAGTTGCTCAGAGAATATTGAGGAAACATTTAAGTAGTAAAAGTTAATTATGAGGTAAAATTTAATCAATTTGTTAAATAAAAAGATAATTATGAGGGGTTATGAGAAAATAATTGTTTAGAGAATATTGAGGAAACATTTAAGTAGTAAGAAATTATAGAGAAGTTAGTGAATTACATAGAAAGTTAATTGGGTGCTGCTACAAGAAAATAATAGTTGAGATGGTCAAAAAAAAAGTTTGAGTAAGGATACATTTAAAAAAAAATTATTTTAGTATGGTCGAAAAAGAATGAAAATTAAAAATTCAAAACGATGAAAAAAAAATATAGAAAAGAGATTAGTATGTGGATGAAAGTGAAAAATAATTTTAAAGAGTACATAAAATAATATGTATATATAAAACACTATGGAAAAATAGTAGTTAAAAATCTGATATTGTCATTTGAAAATAATAAGTATTAGCAATTAAAAAAAGAAAGAAAGAAAGAAAAGGAAAAAGGAAAGAATGAAAGAGAATAAAAAAAGAAAAAGAAAAAAAAAAAAAAGAGGGAATGACATGAGTCAAAAAAGACGATGAGTTTTGGGTCTTTTATATATGTTAAAATAAGATATATAATGATATATAATATGTAATAATGATTTTTAACTTCCCACAAGTTGGGTGATGGGGCTGCTATGTGGTGATGACAAGGTTATCACATGGTAACTTGAGAGCTATGACCAAAACCATTATTCACAAGCTATTGATTCTTTTATAATAAGTAGAGAATTAGAGATTAGTATTTAGTAATAATAGATTTTTATATTTTCTTTTTATAATATGTTAAAAGATTAGTAATAAGTAGTAATAGATTTTTATTTTTATTTTTTACACAAAACACTAATTAAGTTTTGTTACTTCAAGAAATGGCATGATACCGGTTCATGGCAGACTTAGTAGTATCCCCTATTTTACAAGTGCTCTTGGAACTTTTTTTTAATATCTCACGAGTTAAATCGATTACAAATATTTTCAAGAGAAGGAAGCGTCTGTCATTGGACTTCTTATTCCAGGGAAAACTTCCCCCAAATTTACACATCGTGTTTTTCTTTAGGAAAACATGAAAAATACAATACAAAAACCCAACCAAACAGAGAAGAAAAACAATCCTTTTTGAATCCATATTATTGAGGGCTCATTTGGGGTAACATTTGCATTTGCATCTGGTTTTTAGATTTTTTTTTTTTTTTGTTTTTAATTGAAAACTATTTTTTACCATTCACATCTTCAAATGTCTACAGTAAATTTAACTTTAAAAGTCTATTAACTTTGTCATTTCAAGTTTAAATGAGATGATTTCTTTTTACTTTAAAAAAATGCATAAAATTTCGAGAGTAATTAAACAAGTTCTATATATATATTTTCTCTAAACATATTTTAAATTTTTACAGTTTTTCACTCCAAATAGGTTTTTTCAACTAAATACACATGTTCAAAACTCCAATTCAAATATGTCCAAGACCTCCACCAAATGGGCCTTGAATAGAATTTGATTAGGTGTAATGCCTGAACTTTTAATTAACTATAAATTACTAACCTGATATTAGAAATTAACGAAGAAGATATGACGATAATTGTTTGGTTATTTCTGACGTTAATTGAGTTATTTTCACAGATAACACGATGATGACTCGATATATTAGAACAAAGTTCATATCAAAATTTATGAATATTGTTTAATGAGATTTGTGGTAGTACGTAGGAGGCCCTTGGAGTTTGATTTAGGGGACCTTGTGTTTATCCAAGTCGTCCCGATGAAGAGCATGATGCGTTTGGGAAAGACAAGCTTAGTCCCAGGTTTATGGGACCATACATGGAAATTGAGCGTACCAGCAACGTGGCATACAAGCTAGAATTGCCTCATGAGATAATGTCTATTAGGGCCGGCAATTTCGGATACGACATGGTGACACGACACAAGAACGACACATAATAAATGGGTTTGGACCGCACGTTTAATAATTGGGTCGAAATGTTTAACATGAAAATAAATGGGCTGGAAATGGACTGACACGATTGACATGTTTAATACGAATTGCCAGGCCTAATGTCTATCCATATCGTGTTGCATGTATCAATGTTGAAGATGTATGTATGGGATCAATTACATATCAAGTAGCCGCAATCAATTTAGAACAAGGTAACATAAGCTACAAAGAGAATTCAATTGAGATTCTGGATTGAAA
>JAINRI010000173.1:0-47099 GCA_025413485.1 Ficus microcarpa | reverse complement strand
TTTTTTTTTTTTTTTTTTAAATTTAAATTCATTTTTTCAACTTTTTGTGGTGGAATATTTTTTTTTTTTTTCTTTTTTTGTTTTTTGTTTTTTTGGTGAATGTTGTTGTCGAATAGATTGCTTATCATAAAGATACATTTGTATATTATACTTTGGGTTTTTCAGGATTTCTGTTACTATGTTTGGTATGCAAAATGGGACCAAAATTGCCAAAATTAATTTTAAAACCAACAGGAGAAGTAAGCCAATCTCTTAATTAACCAAAAAAACATAACTTTTTTTTTTTTTTAGTCTTTCTAATATCAAAATAGTAAACAAAGCTATTCCCGTACTTGGGCATCTGATGTTCTTCTAACTTAATTACTACGTTTTCTCCTTATCCTCTTACCATTTTGCAGTTTCTACATGGTTTGGTGTTACAAAATTATTTAATAAGCCCACTAGAAGTTAGGGGAATTTTTTTTTTTATATAATTTTGTAATAGGAAAATTTATGGTAGAAACCTTTATTTTATATTACCAATAGGTATAGTTATTTTAGTCATTACTTAGATTAACTTTTTAACAACATAATTTACAAGTATCGACGATAAAATTTTTCAACACGACACGTATAAATACTTCTGATCATAGATTAGACTGCTAAAAAATTGATCTAAATAAGTAAAACAACGATAACTATTATATTAAAAAAGAAAATAGATTCTACTGTAAATTTTTCTTTTTAAAAATCATCAAAATCGATTATAGTTTTCATGCTAAGAAACATAAAATTTGATTTGCTTGCCGGCTAGTCGTTGTAGTGCTTGAAGAAGCAGCAAGAAGCAGCCCTTTGTGGGCCCTCTAGATCGGGAATAGCCAATATATATATATATATATATATATATATATATTTAACTAACCTCATCATACTTTGCAAACTTGACATTGGATAGAGGCAGCTGTGGTGAGATCAGCAGTGGAAAGTACACTCGGCTGAAAAATTGAGAAGGAAAATTTTAAAAATGGTGACGAGAGATTAATGGCCCGTTTGAACAGGTTTCAACAGTAAGGATTTGTTTGGTGAATGAGTTGAGTTTGAATTGAGATAAAATTTTTAAATTTGAATTGAATTGACTTTTTAAAAAGTAGTTATAAATTTGTTGATCGTTCAGAAAAAGACAAAAATTGATATGAAAAAATAGAGTTTAGTTTCAGTTAAACTTTTTTATTAAACAAAACCTAAATTTAAATTTTTATGTGTGAAAATACTGTAAAAGAAAGTTTGAATTGTGGATTCAAACTAAATTAATATACTAATTAT
Organism: Ficus microcarpa; assembly: GCA_025413485.1. Lineage (NCBI taxonomy): Eukaryota > Viridiplantae > Streptophyta > Magnoliopsida > Rosales > Moraceae > Ficus > Ficus microcarpa. Next base: position 45,797 of record JAINRI010000173.1, on the reverse strand, counting down.
CTAAAGTTGCATATAAATGCCTTGCTCTTAGGACCAATTTGGGGATGTTAAGTGGTTTCTAGAATTTTTTTTTTTAATCTTTTCCTTCAATTCAAAATTATTTTGTATTATTTATATTTTTAAATGTCTACAGCAAACTTAAATTTTAAAAGTTTATAACGTTGTTATTTTAATTCCAAATGAGTTTCAACATCATTGTTCCCAAGTCCTCATATCTCAACATATGGCTTCTCCATCCTTCGGAGCTTGGCTTTTAATTAGTTGTTTTTTATTATTATTTTATTAATTCAATTATTTAATTTGTTTTGGGAGGAGGATAGGATTAAGGATTAGAATAGTTTAAGTACCAATTAGCTGGATATGCATATTTTTAATAGGATAATAAAGTCATTGGATAATTGAGAAACAAAGTTAGTAAAACAGTAATTGGTGCTTAGATATGCACATATTTTATTGTTTTATATTCTCTTGAAATTTTATAATAAAAAAAAAAAGAAAAATTCTCATTTCGACTTAAAAAAACTCATAATGTTTAAAATTTGAGTTATTGTAGACATATATAAAGGTTTCATTTGAAATTAAGGAAAAAAAAAAAAAAAAAAAAAACTTCCTTAAACATTTGTTTGGAAATCAGACAATGAAACATCGTCTGGAGACACCTCCTAACTTTATCTCTATTATTTTCATCTTTTTTTTGCTCGATAGTTTTATCTCCATTATTGAAAAAGGAAAAACTTGTCGTTTCTCAATCTCATTCTGAAAAATAAGGAAACACCTTTTTGTGAATGGAATGAAAATGGATAATATGTGATCTTTTATTTTATTTTTGAATTAAAAAAATTATTTTCTCTAAATTGCAGGTGAAGTTATAAATTTCTTTTCGCATTCAAGAATTGTTTTTTAAAAAGAATTTAGATAACATTTTTTGATTCTTTGGAAAATCTTTGGTTAAAACAAAATGTGTTCTCTAAAAATATATCTTATAAAGAGCTCAACGACAGTTTTGTAATTGCCGTTTTTCACTAATACATTACACATGGCATTGCGGTAAGGCATAAAGAATTTTTTATAAGTATTTTTGCTCAATAAAATGGAGATTAGTTATGTCTTTACGTTTCTATACCAGTGTTATTATTAGATCAACTAACATCAAAATAAAAACTTGATCATTTTTTTAAATTATTGAAAGGGGAACGATTGTTCAAATTAATATCAAAGACGAGATAATCATGTGGTACAAAAGACACACTTTTGATTAAGACTGATTCTATTAGTAAAATGTGATAAAGTTCGGTGAGAAAGACATAAGTTGAGATCTAGTGATAGAAAAATTTCTCAACAATCCTATAATCGAGATTATACAAAACTCTTAAAAAATCAATAATTCATAAAATATTTTGATCAATCGAGAGCCAGTCATTTACAACATAGAGGCCACAACAAACTTTAGCCACAATACAAATTAAACCAACAAACATGCAGCGCCGAAGCACAATTCGAGTGAAACAAACATACAAATATGAACCAAAGACGGGGAACTACCTCCTTTATTGCAAAACTAAAAACAAAAACACAAAAACAGAGCATAAAACTAAATAACATCATTGCGAAATTCTCACACAATGCAGAACAACTTCTCTATCATGCGCCGTAACTTAGAGGAAATCGATGGGGTGCGATTAGAGGTATCTCAAATTGTCGGAAGCTTGTTGTGCGGTACTAGAAGCTTGCTAGGATAGATCTAGCCGAGAACCATCCATTTAGGACCATCTAACTCGATCTTTACTGAAATCACTGAATCGTTGATCACCCTCACGTGCCACGACTTCGTTCGACTAGGACATCGGCCACATTGCACTGGCATATGCTCTAACCCAGTCCTGGTCGACAATGATGGTGGGTGTCTGTCCTACACAAAGGAAAGCCTTAAAATTTGAGAAGTTTGACCAATACTTTATAACGTACATTTAGGCCCCATTTGGGGATGCCTATGTTTCCGAAAGTTATTTTGTCATTTTCCTCAAATTTTACTATTTACTTTTTAAATATTTTTAACAAACTCAAACTTTAAAAGTCCATAATTTTATCATTTTAAGTTGAAATGAGATGATTTTTTTTTCTTACAAATTGCATAGAATTTCGATAGGAATGAAACAAAATCTATATTGTTAATTTTTTTTAACACATTTTAAGTTTTTACACTTTTTACGTTAAACAGTTTATTTTCACCAAACACCCTTCCAAAACTCAAACATCTCTAATTTCTAAAATACCATATCTAAATGTGTCCCCAAACATAATCTTAAAATATCTAAAATCATTAAGATACAGTCCAACTTAACAAATTATTATAGTAATATAATTACAATTCCATAATACATTATGACATTTGATTCTTGAATGCTAGACATGAAAGGGTTTAATAGATCATCCTTTTATTACGTACTATGCCATCAACACCAATGATAAGGGCAAATAATTGATCAACAGTGGTAAGAGGCGTGACGTAACGAGTGAGCTAAAAAAGGAAAAAAAAAAAAAAACTATGGGGAACTCGAAATGCAATTTGGATTAGGATTTTTGAAAACGACAAGAAGAGTTTGGCCGAAAGGTCTCTGGTCACCCTTTGATTGCTCCCACGCAACAAGTAAAAGGTTCTTTATTTGGTTTTTTCCAATATTTTATTACTTAAAGCGTTTATGTAACCCATTACGTAACATGCATGTTACTATTTGTCCTTTTCTATTTTTGGGTTATAATAATCTACTAATTAAAAAGCACGCATTTGTTTATTCATCTTACTGAAATTTATTACATACTTTGTTACGATCATTTTTTTTTTGTTAAAGACAAATAAAATAAAAGATTATAAAATTATTATATTGATAAAGCAATTAGAAGGACAAAGTATTTATTTCTATAAAATATTTCTTATATGGTTGTGTAAAAAAAATTTTACAAATCAAGATTTCTTTTAACAAGGAAAAATCAAGAGAAAAAAAAAAAGAATAACCGGATCAAAATTTAAAAAAAAAAAAAAGAAGTAAAAATTTGACTAAAAAGTAAATTAAAAAAAAGTATAGAAGGAAGACTGGAAAATTGAATATTAGAAAGTTTTCAATTAAAACGATTTGGTTGAAGAACCTAAGAAAAATTATTTAAGTAAAGAAGTATTTGAGAAGTTTTTTTTAACAGAGACAAATCAAGAGGAAAAAAAAAATCCAACAAAGGATAAAAATGAAAAAAAAATTTAGACTAAAAAGTAAAAAAAAAAAAAAAAGGATAAAAGGAGGACTGAAAAATTAATATTAGAAAGTTTTCAACCAAAACGAATTGTTTTGGTTGAAAAACCCATGAACAATAAACATTTTTGCCACTTCTAATATATGCATAGATAATGCAAGAATAATATTCGGCCATCAATTTTAAGGCTTCAACTATGTAAGTTATTGTTGTTGTTTTATTATTAATAAGTTAATTCATTGTCAAATCAAGTAAAATTAAAGTATTATTACGACTATCTCGTTGATATTAAAAAACATGTCTAGAATTGATGTCTCTATAAACTATTAATAATCTAATAATTTCATTTGTATACGATCCACCAATGAGAAATTTTTAGATTTTTTTGTCTTTTTATTTTTGTTTTGTTTTGTTTTTACAAGAACAATGAGCAATTTAGATGTGACAACTTGTAAGTTGAACACAACGCCGCCTCTCAAAGAATCAAGGGAAGAGAAAAAGCCTACAAACCAACAAATAAATTTGTTGAAAGCCATCAGGTGTGATGGTCTAATGAGCAAATTAGATGTTACAATATGCAAGTTGAATACAACGCCGCCTCTCCAAGAATCAAGGGAAGAGAAAAAGCCTACAAACCAACAAATAAATTTGTTGAAAGCCATCGGGTGTGATGGTCTAATGTGCAAATTAGATGTTACAATATGCAAGTTGAATACAATGTGCAAATTAGATGTTACAATATGCAAGTTGAATACAATGCCGCCTCTCCGAAAAACAGGGAAGGAGAAAAAGCCTACAAACCAACAAATAAATTTGTTGAAAGCCATTGGGTGTGATGGTTTAATGAGCAATTTAGATGTTACAATTTATAAGTTGAATACAACGTTGTCTCCCCAAGAAATAGGGAAAGAGATGGTCTAATGAGCAATTTAGATGTTACAACATGCAAGTTGAATATAACGCCGCGTCCCCAATAAACAGGGAAAGAGAAAAAGCCTACAAACCAACAAATGAATTAATTGAAAATCATCAGGTGTGATGGTCTAATGACAGAGAATTATTGTGTTTGAAATTGAATAGTCTTTTTGTAAAAAGAGATATTAAATATGAAACCAAAATTTTATCAATCGAGTACTTAATTTATCATATCATGTCGTTATATATTCTATAGCACACAAGGTTGAAATGACTTGCTTCTTACTTTTATATAAAAAGCACATAAATTAAAAAAAAAAAAAAAACTTTCATCTTTTGTCTAAACCCGACTTATTTTTATTGTTATATTTTAAAAACTTAAAATTGTATCTTTAAATTTTTCTTAAGGTAAAAACTTAGGGTTTATTTGGTTTTAAGTCCATTTTAAATTAAATTGTACTTTTTTCATCATTGTTTTTGTCTTTTTTTGAAAAAGTTTTTTGTCTTTTCTGAAAAATTACTATTGAAACTTAAAAATCTTAAACTAAACTCATTCACCAAACACCCCCTTATTGCAGTAAACCGTTAACTCAGATATAACAGAGAAGGCTACAAACAAGAGAACGACCTTTCTGTCTCAGAAATCAACCAGAGAAAAAAGAATTTATCAACAATTGGACTTCCTTATTTCCATCTTTAAATTAAATAATTACGATAGCAACTATCACCAGATGTATTTTATAAAACAGTAAAAAATAAATTATATTTTTAAAAATAAAGGACTAATTTTTCCACTTATGAAGTAAGATTTCTGCATAAAACATCAATTTTCTTTTGGATTTACAATTTTTTTTTTGGCTAAATTATGTAAATTATTGTCTTACGATTTTAGCTGATATTCTTACAATCATTTTGTGGAGAACTTCTAATAAGTAATAACCTCCATAAAATGTTAAAACGTTTGACAGAACAAACTTATTTATTCTTATATTCTTTTTTCCCTAGAGGGGGCAAATTTTGTTTCTATTTTCTAATTTTATCATTTTTGTATTACGTGCTTGATTTAAAGAAATACGTGAAATTTATTTATCTATTTATTCTTTTAAATCATGATATATTTGAGTTCTGTATTTTATAATAAAATCAGGTTAAAATTACTATTAAATTATGATTATAATAAGAGCATCACGTGGAAATTTAGTATTTGATTCAAATACAATACATATATTTCAAAATGCATTTGGATGTTCTATTTTGATATTTGTGTGCATATATTCTAATTGAACGCGCGTTTGGACGTAAACAATAAAATTAAGACTCCGTTTGGTTCACCAGTTTGAGTTGCAAATTTTAAGTTTCAATAGTAATTTTTGTTGACTTTTCAGAAAAGATAAAAAATTTTTTCAGAAAAGACAAAAATTTTTTTAGGAAAAGGACAAAAAAATCAGTTCAAACTAATAATTTGAACCGATGAACTAAACATGCACTAAATGCATGTAAGGTGTATTTGAAAAAGATGTGAATTGGAATGTGTGTAATCAAATAGTAAATTGTATTTGTATTTGGGTTTGTTGAAAAAGTTTGGAATTCAAATGCAAGATACCAACAACCAAATAAATATTATATTACAGCAGAAAAATATTTTCATTGAATGGGTATTAATTATTGGACGATAGTCAAATTTCTCAAATAATTGATCAACCATATTGGTTTGCGTTGCCGTTTACAGTTAGAAGAGTCCAGAGACGTGGATAAGAGGATTAACTTATTGAAACACCCAAAAAAAAAAAAAAAAAACCCAAGATCTGTTGAATAAAATATTTCAAGTTTTCACATTGTACCCCGTTGAATTTTTTTTTTTTTTGGGCTCCTCAATTGGGGGCACAATTATAGGTATTAAATTGATATCCTCCATTCTTTGAGTTATTTTGGTTGATTAAGATTAAAAAAAAAATCTGATTAGTTTTAATTGATTCTAGGTCGTTGAATCTTAAATCATATATTATTTTGGTAAATTGAAGTTAGGGTCACTTAATCTAAACTATACCTTAGAGTGCTTAATTTGAATGACTTGTTTATCTCAAGAGAGAGAGAGAGAGAGAGAGAGAGAGAGACTTGTATGTCTTTGTAGATATCCAGTCATCCGGGGAATAAAAAAATTATAGTATTTGTCAAATGTAATTAATTTTTATACTATTATTTTCTAATATAATTCTGATTTTTCTCATGTTTTGTGTCACAAGACAAACCCATAAGTTATAAACTAGTTGATGATATTTTGACTTTTTAAAATATAATAATTTAAAAGTACGTACGATCCAAATGATTAGACCTATACAAAATACCTGAAGATTAAAAAAGAAAGCATAAAATAGAGTAAAAAGATCAAAAGACTAAGGGTATGTTTGTCTCGTCAGTTTATTTCAACTCAAACTGTACTTTTTTTGTCTTTTTTCCAAAAATTTTTTTATCTTTTCTGAAAATTCAAAAAAATTTACTATTACAATTAAAATATTTCAACTCAAACTAATCAACCAAACAAACCCTAAATGTTAAGACTGGATCAATAAAAAAAAACTAAAATGTTATGAAATATATTTTAAAAAATTATATAAAATAAATATTTATACAAAAAACTCTTTTTTTTTTTTTGTCTCTCCTTTCTCACACTTCATACTCTCCTTTTCTTCTAACTCTCTCTCCCTCCCTCCCTTCCCCTCGAGCCAAAGGGGAAAAAAAAAAAAAAAATTCCTCCATCATTTAAATGTGAGAAAAATAACAAAAAGAAAACTTTTAGGGTAAGACTTCTTATAAATCACTTTTATTCTTTTTTCTTGAGAGAAAAAAAAAAAACTAATTTTCCTTAAAGGTTTCATGTTAAATGAGGGTTAATTGAGTCATTACAAAAACAAAGATAGAATATATATTTTTTTTCTTACAAAAATTAGGTATTAGGATAACACAATTTCCAGTAATTACGTATTTTTGATGTAATCTATTAATTACAAATATTGGTTCTCAAAATTCTCTTTTTAATATCATTTTTTTTTCCTAAAAGGATCTTCTTTCTTATGATTGCAAATTAAATATTTGTTTAATATATTATTTGTTGTACAACATTTTATTTATTTTTAAATTTGATCTTACTTTATTCCCCCCTTATGGAACATAGTGACAACATAATATTCTTCCATTCTACTAAAAAATAAAATTAAAATAAAAATTAAAAAAAAAAAATCAGATATGTCTATATCTTCCTTCTCCTGAGTCACCTGAATCACCTCCTTCCTCCTCCTCTCAGACCCCTCTCTCTCTCTCTCTCTCTCTCTCCTCTTTCTCTCTCTAGTGTCTCCACACATTTGTATACACATATAAACAAAAATTTCATTATTATATCTTCTTTCATTTTCCAAAATATTTTCCATGAAAATCCTGGCCGTAATAACTCCTCCCCTATATAAGAAATCCCCATTTCTCTCAACCCCAAACCAAGTCATCACCCTCCGCACAAATCCTCTAACTTTCTCTCCCATTTTCTCACTCCCCAAACACCTCCACTACCACCCCCACACCCCCTCTATGGCCACTTGCATCGACGTTTCCCGAACCGGCGCCGCCGCCTCCCAAGCAACCCCCCACCTCCCACTTTCTCGGGAACCAAACAGAACCCAAACCGACGACAACGCCCAGCTCAAGTTCGTCAAATTCTGCCGCCGCAGATTCTCCGAACACGTCCCCCGCGCCGCCACCGTCTGCCAGAACCGCACCGCCACGACCCACACCAGCCGAGCCGTCGATTTCGTCGACCGAGACGAAGTCGACGGCGTGGATGATTTTCCCGTTGACGAGGACGAAGAATTCGATCTGTGGATGGTTATGAAGAGCGAAGCTCGATCCGACATCGACCAAGAACCGATCTTGTCGAGTTACTACTTCAATTCGATTCTGTCGTACAATTCTCTCGAGTGCGCTTTGTCCCACCATCTCTCTGTCAAGCTGAGCAATTCAAGTCTTCCGACAAACACCCTCTTCGACATCTTCATCGGAGTTTTCTCGGACGACGACGAGATCGTAAAGTCCGTAAAACACGATCTCAAAGCCGTCAAGGAACGAGACCCGGCTTGTATAAGCTACGTCCACTGTTTCTTGAACTTCAAAGGGTTTTTAGCCTGCCAAGCTCACCGGGTGGCTCACAAATTGTGGTGCCAAGGCAGGAAAGTCCTGGCCTTGTTGATCCAAAACCGGGTTTCGGAGGTTTTCGCGGTGGACATTCATCCGGGGGCGAAAATCGGGCGCGGGATACTGCTCGATCACGCGACGGGGTTTGTCGTTGGCGAGACCGCGGTGATCGGGAACAATGTGTCGATTTTGCACAATGTGACATTGGGAGGGACAGGAAAGGCGTGTGGCGATCGGCATCCAAAGATCGGCGACGGGGTTTTGATCGGCGCGGGGACTTGTATCTTGGGCAACATCAGGATTGGTGAGGGTGCTAAGATCGGAGCGGGTTCGGTCGTGCTAAAGGAGGTTCCGCCACGGACTACCGCGGTTGGGAACCCGGCGAGGCTTGTGGGAGGGAAGCAGAATCCAATTATGCTTGACAAGATTCCTAGCTTTACTATGGACCATACTTCACATATTTCTGAGTGGTCTGACTATGTTATTTAGAAACCTTAACAAATTGTCTCTTCCTTTTTTCTTTTTTTTGGTGGGGTTTTTTAGTTTGTACGATTAGGTTGTTATCTCGGTCTTGTGTTTGTGTTTTAAGTGAGAACCGAGGTTCTCCTATTGGCAAATGCAAGAGAAAAAACGTTTCATGGTTTGGTTGAGTTGAGCAGCTTGTTTTTGTGTTGTTTCTTGGTGAATTATTGTTCAGAAAGAGGACACAAATTGGAAGCACAAGGGTTGGAGCTGCTTTGGGATGTTAGGTTGGTGTTTTTTGTATCAATTTTAAGAAGACATTAGTATGTTATATGTATATTGCATATAAATGAAAGTATCTTTAAGATTTTATATTGCTATTTTTGGTCCTTTATGTTCTTTCATTTCTAATACTCTTTACTTGCCTTTGAGAGCTAGTAGAACTCAACTCTCATTTGATACCATGTTTTAAACTTAAACGGTATTTTTTCTTGTAAAAATTTAAAATTACTGATTGAATTGTGGGTTTGAACTTATGATCCTATAGGGTCTTTCTGGTATATGTGGTAATGGCAGGTAATGCTTGGTAGTATGCATTTTCGCCTTTGGGAATGAAGGAGGACATTTTTATGTGAATTTTCTGAAATTCGATAATGTAATAATGATAGTGATATGACAGTTCAGAAACACGCATTGTATATTGATGGCAGGACCTTTTTAATCCTATCATGTGAAAAAGAACTTTCCGAGTCGTGATTTGGGAATGATTCAAATGTGGAAACTAGTCTTTGGATAAGGTTTTACTTATGTGGAATGGTTCAAAGTTGAGATCTTTGTTGCTATCATTACTAAGAATGGAGGGCAGTTTTCACTTTTGTTTCCGTTGAAGTCAAAGAAATGTGGCTAAAAGTAGTGGAAACCCATCCATACGAAATGATTTGAGTTGGGAAAGAAGGAAATATGGTGAAGAATATTCCTTTCCTCGTGCAATGCATTTCAAGAGATTTAGGTGGTGTTTAAATTGTGTAACTTCTTCACATTATCGAAGAGGTCAAAAGTTTAGGCAGAGTAATTCAATCAACCAAAACTGTTTTTACCTTTCGGAAGGCCACTTGTTACAGAGTTACTGCAAGGCTCTGCAGGTAAGTAGAACATGGACACGACTTTTGTTGATTTGGACTTCAACTGGTCATGTTCAATGGCATGAAACGAGATATATATATATATATATATATGTATGTATGTACGTACGTACGTAGTTCCATTTAAAGGTTTTATAGCAGAAATGCTTTTCTCATGTGTAACATGAGTTAAAACATGTAGGTGTTGTATGGCTGTCGTCAGCTTGTGCCGTGAGATGTTTGGTTTAGTATATAACAAGTGAAACCCTTGTTTCATGTTGCAAAGACGTGGTGGAACCGTCATTCCTTTTGGCAATAAAACCACCCCATTCCGTGACAGAGCTGCAGGCATCATATGGATTCATACTTCTAAAATCACGGACTGCGAAGGTGCCTTTTGCCTAGAAGCAAAAACCTTCCTTTTTAAAGTATAAACGGCCTATTTCGTTCATAGATTTGAATAGCAAATTCAAATTTTTGGTAAAGTAACATTATGGAAAAGTGATTGAGTTGTAGGTTTGAATCATTTTCGAAACGGGGGCTCAACAGACTAGAATTCGTATGTGAATTTTAAGGAAAAAAGGAGACCTAGGAAGCTTAGTTTATTTATTTATGTTCGTCCTGGTTTCTCTTTTATATCCAGAAAAATTTTCCAAAAATGACAAAAAACTTACTTCGTGATTATTTAAAGAGGATTCATTTGGAAGCAGGAAGTTGAAGCATGGCTTGAATCTAAAAGATGCAAACTTTTCACGATTTTGAACTTCATCAACATACCAGATATACTATGCTACCAGAAAACAGAACCAAAAGCCAAAAAAAAAAAAAAAAGAAAAAAAAACAGATGAAGTTATTAAAAACAGTGATCAAACAGACTCTTAAGGTCACCCACCTTCCTGTTCCCTTGTTACTTTCAAGAGAATGTGGCGAAAGCCGCCATATTTACGGTTACAAAATAGCAGCCAAGACCAGAGTCCTCGTAAATGCTTGGGCTATCGGGCAAGATCCCACACATTGGACTGAACCAGAAAGATTTTCCCCACCCTGAGAGATTCCTTGATAGCCAAGTCGATTCCTTTGAGTACATCCCTTTCGGAGCAGGAAGGAGAATGTGTCCTGGGATCGCATTTGCTACACCGATATTGAGCTTTCACTTGCACGATTTTGACTGGAAAATACCCGACATGTCGGTGCGAGAAGATCTAGACATGTTTGAGAGTTTTAGGGTCGCCGTTCGGAGAAAGAAAGAACCGAACTTGATTACCACTCCTTATATTTCTGCAAACATTTAAGATCAATAAGGAAAATGGTATTGAACTTCTTTCTTTACACTTTTCCTCCGCTTTTAATGCTACGACAAGGAAAGGGATTTAATAACTAAATCAGAGGTCACAAATACTCGTCATCTCTATGTATTGCTGTTGTCGGAAGTGTTTTTCTGAATAATTATCCAATACCAGAACTGAGCATCTAAAAAAATGCACAACAGGCTTGTTTGGTACACTATATAAGAATGTCGTATAGTATTATATAAAATCACTACAAATGACTGATAAGATACCCGGATTGCAGAAGTTAATGTGGATATTAAATGTGTTATCAAACATAGTACATTTTCAGTGTATCATATTGTGTTATTTTGTATCAGGGTCAAGATCAGGGTCGTGGTTGAGGACAGTAGGGCCCTGGGGTAGCATTAGTTGCGGCTCAGGGACGGGTTGGCCCAAGGTTGGTGTCGGGAGGGGACGAGTCAAGTTTGGCCTACGAACGGAGAGGGAGATAAAATACAATACATCGTATACAATACAACACAATACCTGCAACCAAACATTGCTAATATGTTTTTCTATGTGTTTAGCTTCCTTGCTCTGTTTTACTCTGTTTCGCTCTGTTTTCCCCTGTTTCGAAAGAGGACAGTAATACAAGCAAAAGTATTCTGTAATTTTCCTTAATGCAAACGACATCTCTTTGTGTCGTACGGACCTAAAAAAAAAAGGCTACTACAAATAGTCATGTCGTTACAAGAATTCCAAAGTCCTGAGTGAGTGAATTCTTTCAGCTAAAAATAAGCTGACCAAAGTTTCCGAGTTAAATGTGTAACAACAATTAGAAAACAAAGAATATGAAAAATAAAAATAAAAATAAAAAGAGTGCAGGAATTTTACAATGCATGAGTTATGGAGTTTGGCGTGAAAGTCCTTGGAGGATAGAATTTACTGGCCTTACCCGGATGGAGGACGGAAACATAATAACCCATAAAGGAGGAACAAAGAGAGAAAGCTCTACAAATTCTTCGATATTGATAAGCCCCCCCTCAATTTTCTCCTTTTCTCTTTTTAACCTATGTATTTTTGTATAAATTAATATATCGTCCCTTCAAGTTCGCCTCAATTTTTTCTTCTTTCTTACTAACTCGTTAATCTGGGATTTGATTCAGATTTATCATACATGTTCTTTTTTTGGGTACAAATTTGCAGATTGCCCCCCTCACAATAATTTATGTCTTCATCACTACTAGGAAGATCAAATAAAATGCAGAAAAGTAAACTTGCCAAAATACCCCTATCACCACTAAACGACTTGGTGCATAGCACTGCTGCAAAGTTGCATGATGAACAACAATCACCGGGGTTAAACGACAAGTAGCATGGGACCAAATAGTTGGCAAGGCAACTCCTACATCAGATTTTTTAGGAGAATATTGACTATTTTTTTGTATAGCAACCTATGTTAATAAAAATAATTTTAAAAAAATATAAAACAAAACCTTAGGTTTGGTGTCAAAAACGTACTAAGAGTTAGAAATCGACATCTCAGAAATATAACAATTTCTTTTACATGATAAAAAAGATCCGAAAAATTTGAAGACAGAGTTCAGCATTTTCCACAAAATAATGCCAATGAAATTCAAATCACATTGATTAAACAAAGTGACCGTTTGAAACATGAGCATGTTTTTTGGCACCATTTAAGAACTTTTACATAATGTTTTCTCTCATGGAAAATAGAATTTACGATTCAAATATAGGATCCAAATAGACCATAAGACTAAAATAAGATGTACTTGCTCTCCATTTTTTCATCACTCAGATCTTATCTTATGCAAAGATATCTTATGAAATTTTCTCATCTCATCGTTTTCATTCCTGTCGTACAATAATTGAAAACTAGGTTACATGTACGTCTGAATAAAATTGTATTTTTGTGCTTTTGTGCAGAATATCACATGGCTCATCTTTTTTTTTTTAACAAAACATTTTTCTGATGGTGAAAAGAAAGGACAGTATCAACAAAGGGACAAAAGAGTACTGATAAAATGCTTGTAAGCAAGTGGAGTGTAAAAAAAAACTATGTTCACATAAAAATCAAGAAAGACTTTTCCCTCATTAGCCTAATTTTTCTCTGCATTTTCTTCATGGATCTCCAACTCCCCTCCTTTCCAATCCTTCTCAGCTTCTTCCTCTTTGTGTTCATGGTTCTGAACATGCGAAAAAGATCATCGAAAACCGTTAATTCTACTTCTAGACTACCCCCCAGGGCCATGGAAGTTGCCCATCATAGGAAATTTGCACCAACTTCTAAGCTCTTTGCGCCATCACGCTTTAAGAGACTTGGCCGGGAAATATGGACCGTTGATGTACTTACGAATCGGCCAGGTTCCCACTGTGGTGGTTTCGTCGCCAGAGTTTGCAAAAGAGGTGATGAGAACTCATGATGCTATCTTTGCATCTAGGCCCCTTGGTTCTCTTTTCACGGATTGTGCTCTACAATTCTACTGATATTGTGTTTTCCCCATATGGAGAGTATTGGAGACAGCTACGGAAAATTTGCACACGGGAGCTCTTGAGCGTGGCGAGGGTTGAGACTTTTAGACCCATTAGAGAGGAAGAAATGTTAAATCTTGTAGAATGGATTGCTTCAAATGTTGGGTCTGCTATCAATCTCACAGAAAGAATCTACTCCTCAATTTACACCATCACGGCACGTGCAGCGTTTGGTAAGAAAAGTGAAGATCAAGAAGAGTTCATGTTGATCGTGAAGGAAGCTATAAAGATGGCATCGGGGTTTGATCTTGCGGATGTGTTTCCTTCTTTCGGTTTTCTTGATCCTCTGATCTTCGGTACGAGGGCTAAACTCGAGAAGCTGTACCGAAAGTCGGACAGGATACTTGATAACATCATCAAGGAACATAACAAGGAGAAGCCAACTGAAAAAAGTGGTGAAAGTGGAACTGTTAAAGAAGATGTAGTGGATGTTCTTCTAAAGTTTCATAACAATGATCTTGAATTTTCCCTGACAACCGACAATATTAAAGCAATAATCTTTGTAAGTGCATCAATCTTTGCTTCATTAAATTCACATACTTGTGTCAGAAACATACATTTGTGCATATCCACATCGATTGAGTTTTTAAACATTGTGAAGTTTTGTAAATTTCAATTAGATAACCATACTTGTTACTCTCAGGACATTTTTTTGGTGGGACAGAAACATCTGCTACCACTTTGGATTGGGCAATGGCTGAACTGATAAAGAATCCAAGAGTCATGAAGAAAGCACAAAATGAGGTGAGAGATGTCTTTTGTAGAAAAGGGTCAGTTGATGAAACAGCGATTAGCGAGATGACGTATTTGAAATCGGTTGTCAAAGAGACATTGAGATTACATCCTTCTGCTCCCCTGTTAGCTCCGAGAGAATGTGGACAAAAGTGTGAGATTAATGGCTATGAGATACCTGCGAAAACAAAGGTCTTGGTTAATGCTTGGGCAATCGGAAGAGATCCTAGCTATTGGACTGAACCCGAGAGTTTCACACCGGAGAGGTTTCTTGATAGTCCTATTGACTACAAAGGAACAAATTTTGTGTACATTCCGTTTGGAGCTGGAAGGAGAATATGCCCTGGCATATCGTACGGTGTGACTAATATCGAGCTTCATCTGGCAATGTTGCTTTACCATTTTGATTGGAAACTCCCCGGTGGATTGAAACAGGATGATCTGAACATGACTGAGTCGTTCGCCTTGACAGTTCGTAGAAAAGATGATTTGCACTTGATTCCCATTGCTTATGACCTTTCATTTCTTAGAGACGCCAGTGGGAAAGCAAAATAATATGTTTCCAGTACTTAAATTAGCTGCTGTTTGTTTTCATCGTTCCTTGTTTCTGAGTGGATTGAGTTCTAAATAGTAAATCTGTGTGGAATTTCCGTGTTCGTAATTGATGCATTCTAGTAGCCAAGTTACATGGGTATCGTCTCTATATGTAATTTTCTTATGAGTTCTATTTATTTTGCACTGTGTTTGTTGTTAATAATTTCTGACTTTTTTCATTATAAAATAAATAAACGTTGTATTTATTCACTACTTATATCAGAGAATTTGAAAGTTTTTTTTTTTATTTGTTACTTGAATTTATTACACAGTTGCAATTTGTACCATGAACGTTTAATTTTGATAATTGACATCACGAACATATAAATTTGTAGTAATTTACCCTCCTTGATAACAGTGTTGTTGTTGTTGTTTTTTTTTTTTTTTTTTTTTTTTTTTTTAAATATGAAAATTGACACTTGACTTACACATAGATTATTAATTAAGAGTATTAAAAGTCCTTTTTAATCAATATTAAACCCAAATTTATGTTCAAAACAAAGTAAGTTCAAAGTTAATGAATGCGGGGTAAATTGCTACAGATTCGTAAGTTTGAGGAGTAAATTTGTCAAAACAAAAAATTTAAGGTGTAAATTGTATTTTTTGATAAATTCAGGATACAATAGTGCATAAAAAAACCTAAGACAAAAAATGGGGTCTGTTGGTGAATGAGTTGAGTTTGAGATGAGATGAAATTTTTAAGTTTGAATTGAGTTGACTTTTTAAAAAATAGTTCTAAATTTTATTGACTTTTAAAAAAAGATAAAGGGGGAGGATGGACACCATTCCATTTTAAACTCATTTTAAACTTTTTTTTGTCTTTTTCCTAAAAATTTTTTGTCTTTTTCCCAAAAAGTTTTTTGTCTTTTCTGAAAATTCAAAAAAATTTACTATTACAACTAAAATATTTCAACTCAAACTAACACACAAAACACCCCCAAAAATTATGATAAAAAATTTAAGTTGAGTTTGAGTTAAGTTGATTCACCAAATGTAGTATAAATCTTATGTTGAACTTAGGGTTTGTTTGGTGAGTTAGTTCAACTCAAATTAAACTATATTTTTCCATCTCAATTTTTATTTTTTTCTGAAAAATCAACAAAAATTATAACTAATTTTTAAAAAATTAACTAATTCAAATTTAAAAATTTCAACTCAATCATTTCATCAAACGAAGCATTAAAGTTGAAAAGGTAACATGTTAAAGTCATAGGCTTGTTCCTCTGCCGCCTTTGTTTCTGTAGTGCAAGTACAATCTTTTAATCAGTACGAGTTTAATACCCGTGTATTGCACGGGGAAGGAAGAAAAAAAATAAATCAAAAAATTAAGTATTATACAATAAAAACAATTGATTAAGATAAATATTATAATTATAATAAGTGTAATTCTTCTTAAAATCTCTCCTAACAGTGAAGATGCAAAATCAAAATGACAATAGTACTAATAATAATAAAAACGAAAACAAAGCGAAAAAGAAAAAAATTTTTTTTGTAGTCATACTCATTTAAAGAAAAAAATTAAAACAAAAAAAACAGAAAACAAAAAAAAAAGAACAAAAATCTTTAGACTCAAAATAACCCGAAAAAACTAACCCTAATAAAAAATAATACTGTACAGTATTGTACAATGAATAGTAATTTACTGTATAATAAACAGGAAATTCACTGTACAATAAATAGTAAATTCAATGTGCACGTGTGTGTATATATATGTATGTATATATATACATTTTCTGCAGCTTATTTTGCCTAACGCGCTTCTAGCTATCTTTATCATTGGACAGTACAATAGAAAAGTCATTGGAATTGCTTCAAAAGCAATTCTCTTCATCCAATCGATCAGAATTAACACATGGACAGTATCAGGACTAGAAGCAACATAAATATCTTCTAGCGAAAAGAATCACAATTTCACACTTTAACCAATTCACTCTTTTTGAGTTCAGTTGCACTTTCTAAATGGAACTCAAATTACCCTCTTTCTCAGTCCTTTTCACCTTCTTCCTCTTTGTGTTTATGGTGCTAAACATACTCATCAAAGGAGCTAAAACCATAACCTCAGCTTCAAAACTACCCCCGGGACCATGGAAACTACCCTTTCTCGGAAATATTCACCAGCTTCTCGGATCTTTACCACATCGTGCGCTTAGAGACTTGGCCAAGAAACATGGACCCTTGACGTAGATGAAAATTGGACAAGTTCCGACCCTAGTAGTTTCGTCACCGGAGTTTGCCAAGGAGGTGATGAGAACCCATGATATCATCTTTGCATCTCGGCCACGAAATCTTTATTCAGAGATTGTGTTATACGATTCAACGGATATTGCCTTGGCACCATATGGTGAGTATTGGAGACAGCTGCAAAAGATTTGTATGCAGGAGCTCTTGAGCACAACAAGAGTTGAATCTTTCAGGCCCATCAGAGAGGAAGAGATGCTTAGTCTCATAGGTGTTGTATGGCTGTCGTCAGCTTGTGCTGTGAGATGTTTTGTTTTGGTTCACTATCTCGTTTCAAACTAAAATGTACTTTTTCATTTCAGTTTTTATCTTTTTCTAAAAAAGTTTTGTCTTTTCTGAAAAAGTTTTGTCTTTTCTAAAAAGTCAACAAAAATTACTATTGAAACTTAAAATTTTCAACTCAAACTCATTCACTAAACGGACCATTAGTCTATAACAAGTGAAACCCTTGTTTCATGTTGTTAAGACGTGATGGAACCATCATTCTTTTAGGCAATTAAACCACCCCGTTCCGCGACAGAACTGCAGGCATCATATGGATTCATACTTCTAAAATCACGGACTGCGAAGGTGCCTTTTGCCTAGAAGCAAAAAACTTCCTTTTTTAAGTATAAATGTCCTATTTCATTCATAGATTTGAATAGTATATTCAAATTTTTGTGAGAGAGAACATTATAGAAAAGTGCTTGAGTTGTAGGTTTGAACTTTTTTAGAAACGGGGGCTAAACAGACTAGAATTCGTATGTGAATTTAAGGAAAAAAGGAGACCTAGGAAGCTTAGTTTATTTTTTTATGTTCGTCCGGCTTTCTCTTTTATATCCAGAAAAATTATCCAAAAATCACAAAAAAACTTACTTCGTGATTATTTAAAGAGGATTCATTTGGAAGTGGGAAGTTGAAGCATAGCTTGAATCTAAAAGACGCAAACTTTTCACGATTTTGAACTTCATCAACATACCAGATATACTATGTTACCAGAAAACAGAACCAAAAGCCGAAAAAAAAAAAAAAAAACAGATGAAGTTACTAAAAACAGTGATCAAACAGACTCTTAAGGTCACCCACCTTCCTGTTCCCTTGTTACTTTCAAGAGAATGTGGCGAAAGCCGCCATATTTACGGTTACAAAATAGCAGCCAAGACCAGTGTCCTCGTAAATGCTTGGGCTATCGGGGCAAGATCCCACGCATTGGACTGAACCAGAAAGATTTTCCCCACCCTGAGAAATTCCTTGATAGCCAAGTTGATTCCAAGGGGTTGAATTTTGAGTACATCCCTTTCGGAGCAGGAAGGAGAATGTGTCCTGGGATCGCATTTGCTACACCGATATTGAGCTTTCACTTGCACGATTGTTGTACCATTTTGACTGGAAAATACCCGACATGTCGGTGTGAGAAGATCTAGACATGTTTGAGAGTTTTAGGGTCGCCGTTCGGAGAAAGAAAGAACTGAACTTGATTACCACTCCTTATATCTCTGCAAAAATTTAAGATCAGTAAGGAAAATGGTATTGAACTTCTTTCTTTACACTTTTCCTCCGCTTTTAATGCTACGACAAGGAAAGGGATTTTATAACTAAATCAGAGGTCACAAATACTCGTCGTATCTATGTATTGCTGTTGTTGTTGGTGTTTTTCTGAATAATTATCCAATACCAGAACTTACCATCTAAAAAAAGGCTCAACAGGCATGTTTGGTACACCATATAAGAATGTTGTATTGAATTATTTAATATCACTACAAATGTCTGATAAGATCCCAGGATGTTAAATGTGTTATCAAACACCGTACATTTTCATGCATCATATTGTGTTATTTTGTATCAGGGTAAAGATCAGGGTCGGGGTTGAGGACAATAGGGCCCTGGGGTAGCATTGGTTGCGGCTCAGGGACGGGTTGGCCCGCGGTTGGCGTCGGGAGGGAACGAGTCAAGTTCGGCCTAGGAACAGAGAGGGAGAAAAAATCCAATACATCTTATACAATACAACACAATACATGCAACCAAACATGGCGAATATGTGTTTAGCTTCCTTGCTCTGTTTTACTCTGTTTCGCTCTGTTTTCCCCTGTTTCGAAAGAGGACAGTAATACAAGCAAAAGTATTCTGTAATTTTCCTTAATGCAAACGACATCTCTTTGGTACCAACATGAAGACACTTTCTACTATCATTTTCAGCTACTACCGAATTTTGTGTCGTACGGACCTTAAAAAAAAAAAAGGCTACTACAAATGGTCATCTCGTTTTACAAGAATTCCAAAGTCCTGAGTGAGTGAATTCTTTCAGCTAAAAATAAGCTGACCAAAGTTTCCAAGTTAAATGTGTAACAACAATTAGAAAACAAAGAACATGAAACAAAAGAAAAAAAAGAAGTGCAGGAATATGCAATGCATGAGTTATAGAGTTTGGCGTAAAAGTCCTCGGAGGATAGAATTTTTTGTATAGCAACCTATGTTAATAAAAATAATTAAAAAATATAAAACAAAACCTTAGGTTTGGTGTCAAAGACGTACTAAGAATTAGAAATCCACATCTCAGAAATATAACAATTTCTTTTGTATGATAAAAAAGATCTGAAAATTTGAAGACCACTCAAAGATGCTTGCAGAGTTCAGCATTTTCCACAAAATAATGCCAATGAACTTCAAATCACATTGATTAAACTAAGTGACTGCTAGAAACATGAGCTTGTTTTTTGGCACCATTTAAGAACTTTTACATAATGTTTTCTCTCATGGAAAATAGAATTTACGATTCAAATTTACTTTTCAAATATAGGATCCAAATAGACCATAAGGCTAAAATAAGATGTACTTGCTCTCCATTTTTCATCACTCAGATCTTATCTTCAGCAAAAATATCGTATGAAAAATTTTCATCTTATCGTTTTCATTTCTGTCGTACAATAATTGAAAACTGGGTTACATGTACGTCTGAATAAAATTGTATTTTTGTGCTTTTTTTGCCGAATATCACATGGGTTATCTTTTTTTTTTTTTTTTTTTAACAAAACATTTTTCTGATGGTGAAAAGAAAGAACAGTTTCAACAGAGGGACAAAAAGAGTACTGATAAAATGCTTGTAAGCAAGTGGAGTGTAAAAAAAAACTATGTTCACATAAAAATCAAGAAAGATTTTTCCCTCATTAGCCTAATTTTTCTCTGCATTTTCTTCATGGACCTCCAACTCCCCTCCTTCCCAATCCTTCTCAGCTTCTTCCTCTTTGTGTTCATGGTTCTGAACATACGAAAAAGATCATCGACAACCGTTAATTCTACTTCTAGACTACCCCCAGGGCCATGGAAGTTGCCCATCATAGGAAATTTGCACCAACTTTTAAGCTCTTTGCCCCATCACGCATTAAGAGACTTGGCCAGGAAATATGGACCGTTGATGTACTTACGGATTGGCCAGGTTCCAGCTTTGGTGGTTTCATCGCCGGAGTTTGCAAAAGAGGTGATGAGAACTCATGATGCTATCTTTGCATCTAGGCCCTTGGTTCTCTTTTCACGGATTGTGCTCTACAATTCTACAGATATTGTGTTTTCCCCGTATGGAGAGTATTGGAGACAGCTACGAAAAATTTGCACGCAGGAGCTCTTGAGCGTGGCGAGGGTTGAGACTTTTAGACCCATTAGAGAGGAAGAAATGTTAAATCTTGTAGAATGGATTGCTTCAAATGTTGGATCTGCTATCAATCTCACAGAAAGAATCTACTCCTCAACTTACACCATCACGGCACGTTCAGCGTTTGGTAAGAAAAGTGAAGATCAAGAAGAGTTCATGTCGATCGTGAAGGAAGCTCTAAAGATAGCATCGGGGTTTGATCTTGCGGATGTGTTTCCTTCTTTCGGTTTTCTTGATCCTCTGATCTTCGGTACGAGGGCTAAACTCGAGGAGCTGTACCGAAAGTCGGACAGGATACTTGATAACATCATCAAGGAACATAACAAGGAGAAGCCAACTGAAAAAAGTGGTGAAAGTGGAACTGTTAAAGAAGATCTAGTGGATGTTCTTCTAAAGTTTCATGATAATGATCTTGAATTTTCCCTGACAACCGACAATCTTAAAGCAATAATCTTTGTAAGTGCATCAATCTTTGCTTCATTAAATTCACACACTTGTGTTAGAAACACACATTTGTGCATATCCACGTCGATTGAGTTTTCAAACATTGTGAAGTTTAGTAAATTTTAATTATATAACCATACTTGTTACTTTCAGGACATCTTTGCTGCTGGGACAGAAACATCTGCTACCGCTTTGGATTGGGCAATGGCAGAACTGATACAGAATCCAAGAGTCATGAAGAAAGCACAAAATGAGGTGAGAGACGTCTTTTGTAGAAAAGGGTCGGTTGATGAAACAGCGATTAGTGAGATGACGTATTTGAAATCGGTTGTCAAAGAGACATTGAGATTACATCCTTCTGCTCCCCTGTTAGCTCCGAGAGAATGTGGACAAAAGTGTGAGATTAATGGCTATGAGATACCTGCAAAAACAAAGGTCTTGGTTAATGCTTGGGCAATCGGAAGAGATCCTAGCTATTGGACTGAACCCGAGAGTTTCATACCGGAGAGGTTTCTTGATAGTCCTATTGACTACAAAGGAACAAAATTTGAGTACATTCCGTTTGGGGCTGGAAGGAGAATATGCCCTGGCATATCGTTCGGTGTGACTAATATCGAGCTTCCTCTTGCAATGTTGCTTTGCCATTTTGATTGGAAACTCGCCGGTGGATTGAAACAGGAAGATCTGAACATGACTGAGTCGTTCGCCGCGACTGTTCGTAGAAAAGATGATTTGCACTTGATTCCCATTGCTTATGACCTGCCATTTCTTGAAGAGGCCAGTGGGAAAGCAAAATAATATGTTTCCAGTACTTAAATTAGCTGCTGTTTGTTTTCATCGTTCCTTGTTTCTGAGTGGATTGAGTTCTAAATGGTAAATCTGTGTGGAATTTCCGTGTACGTAATGGATGCATACTAGTAGCCAAGTTACATGGGTATCGTCTCTATATGTAATTTTCTCTTGCGTTCCATTGATTTTGCACTTTGTTTGTTGTTAATAATTTCTGACATTTTTCATTATAAAATAAATTAACGCTGTATGTATTCACTACTTATATCAGAGAATTTGAAAGTTTTTTTTTTATTTGTTCCTTGAATTTATTACACAGTTGCAATTTATACCATGAACTTTTAATTTTGATAATTGACATCACGAACATATAAATTTATAGTAATTTACCCTCATTGATAACAGTGTTGTTGTTGTTGTTTTTTTTTTTTAATATGAAAATTGACACTTGACTTACACGTAGATTATTAATTTAGAGTTTTAAAAGTCCTTTTTAATCAATATTAAACCCAAATTTATGTTCAAAACAAAGTAAATTCAAAGCTAATCAATGCGGGGTAAATTGCTATAGATTTATAAGTTTGAGGAGTAAATTGTCAAAATAAAAAATTTAAGGTGTAAATTGTATTTTTTGATAAATTCAGGATACAATAGTGCATAAAAAAACCTAAGACAAAAAATAGGGTCCGTTGGTGAATGAGTTAAGTTTGAAATGAGATGAAATTTTTAAGTTTGAATTGAGTTGACTTTTTAAAAAGTAGTTATAAATTTTGTTAACTTTTAAAAAAAAGATAAAAATTATGATAAAAAATTTAAGTTGAGTTTGAGTTAAGTTGATTCACCAAATGTAGTATAAATCTTATGTTGAACTTAGGGCTTGTTTGGTGAGTTAGTTCAACTCAAACTAAACTGTATTTTTTTATCTTAATTTTTATCTTTTTTTAAAAAATTAATAAAAATTATAATTAATTTTTAAAAAATTAATTAATTCAAATTTAAAAATTTCAATTCAAACTGTTTCACGAAGCATTAAACTTGAAAAGGTAACATGTTAAAGTCACAGGCTTGTTCCTCTGCCGCCTCTGTTTCTGTAGTGTAAGTAGAATCTTTTAATCAGTATCTGAATTACTCCCCCGATCATAAAGTATTTAAGGCAGATATAATTGACCTTGAGAACTCCAAAATAATTTCCAAATATCTTATCTATCTTCTCAATAATGATCCTACAGAGACGTGTGTGTGTATATGTATGTATGTATGTATATATACTTTTTCACCAGCTTATTTTGACTAACGCTCTTCATCTTTCTCATTGGACAGTACAATAGAAAAGTCATTGGAGTTGCTTCAAAAGCAATTCTCTTCATTCAGTCTATTAGAATTGCACATAGAAAGAAACACAATTTTACAGACTTCAAACCATTTCACCCCTTCTGAGTTCAGTTGCTCTTTATACATGGAACTCAAATTACCCTCTTTCTCAGTCCTTTTCACCTTCTTCCTCTTTGTGTTTATGGTGCTAAACATACTCATCAAAAGAGCTAAAACCATAACCTCAGCTTCAAAACTACCCCCAGGACCATGGAAACTACCCTTTCTCGGAAATATTCACCAGCTTCTCGGATCTTTACCGCATCGTGCGCTTAGAGACTTGGCCAAGAAACATGGTCCCTTGATGTACATGAAAATCGGACAAGTTCCGAGCATCGTAGTTTCATCACCGGAGTTTGCCAAGGAGGTGATGAGAACCCATGATATCATCTTTGCATCCAGGCCACGGAATCTTTATTCAGAGATCGTGTTATACGATTCAACGGATATTGCCTTCGCACCATATGGTGAGTATTGGAGACAACTGCGAAAGATTTGTATGCAGGAGCTCTTGAGCACATCCAGAGTTGAATCTTTCAGGCCCGTCAGAGAGGAAGAGATGCTTAGTCTCATGGAATCGATCGCTTCAGCAGCTGGATCAGCTTTCAATCTTACTGAGAGGATTAAATACTCGACGTACAGCATAACATCGAAGGCAGCCTTTGGCAAGAAAAGCGAAGACCACAAGGAGTTCATATCGATTGTTGAGGAAGCTATAGCAGAATCTGGAGGTTTTGGTCTTGTAGATTTGTTTCCTTCATTTAGTTTTCTTGCCGCAATCGCTCGTGCAAGGCCTAAACTCGAGTCGATTAAGCGAAGGGCTGAGAGGATTTTGGAAAAAATAATCAAGGAACACGAAAACAAGAAGCCTGCAGCAAACAATAGTGAAAGTCAAACAGAGGAAGATCTGGTTGATGTTCTTCTAAAATTTCATAACAATGGTGAAAATGGATTCTCCCTTACAACAGACAATGTCAAAGCAGTCATATGGGTAAGCATGTTCAATCTTTGCTGCACTATATCAGCAGAAGGAAAAAGAGCCTTTACTTGTGTCCATTGACCAAGATAACTATGTTTTTTTTTTTTTTTTTAATTTAATTTTTAATATTTTATTAAAGAATTGTTTATTATTTTCGAATTATACTAAGTTGCAATTACATATTTAACACTGCTTATTGTAATTTTTAGGACATCTTTACTGCTGGGAGTGAGACATCGGCTACAACCGTAGACTGGGCAATGGCGGAAATGATGAAGAATCCAAGAGTGATGAACAAAGTTCAAAATGAGGTGAGAGAAGTCTTTCGTAGGAAAGGGTCGGTCGATGAAACAAGTATTACTGAGATGAAATATTTGAAATCAGTTGTTAAGGAGACATTGAGGTTACACCCTCCTGCTCCTTTGTTACTTCCAAGAGAATGTGGAGAAAAGTGTGAGATTAATGATTATGAGATACCTGCGAAAACTAGGGTCATTGTTAATGCTTGGGCAATAGGGAGAGATCCTAGATATTGGAATGAACCAGAGAGTTTTACACCGGAGAGGTTTCTTAATAGTCCTGTTGACTACAAAGGAACAAATTTTGAGTACATCCCGTTTGGTGCCGGAAGGAGAATCTGCCCGGGCATGTTGTTCGGTCTGGTAAATGTCGAGCTTCCTCTTGCAATGTTGCTTTACTGTTTTGATTGGAAACTCCCCGGTGAAGTGAAATATGAAGATCTGAACATGACCGAATTGTTCGGCATAACGGTTAGAAGGAAAGATGATTTGCACTTGATTCCTACTGCTTTTGATCTGTCGCCTGTTCGAAAAATCTCTATGAAGACAGAGTAAATTAGTTCCGATTCTTGTGGATGTAGCTGTTTGTTTACATTATCCTTTGTTGTCATAAATATATGTCGGAAAACTACTGCTGTAGGCTGAGGTGGTGTTTGCTGTTTGAGTTCTGTTTGAATTGAGTTGAAATTTTTAAATTTAAATAGTAATTTTTGTTATTTTCTAGAAAAGATAAAATTTTTTTTTCAGAAAAGATAAAAAATTTTAAAAAATAAAATAAAAATTTAAATTTGAACCTTAAGTTCAAACCTAAACACCAAACACTCTCTGAGTGTTTCAATATGAAAGTACGAAACTACCTTTAGTAACTAGAAACGTGTTTCTGAAACAACTGAAAGAAAAATGTATTTCTTTTAGCTTCCCCTGTCTCCAACTCTTACTTTATTTTTATTCATGGGGTTTTTTGCGCTTCATTTATTATCCCTTGAAATTTTCTTGAATTGGCAAATTGCGATGTAAACTTTCAATTTTGATAGATCACTCGTGTTTTTGATACTGTTGCGAAATACCTCCGGATAAATGATGGCTTTACATTGTGTCGTTTACCGAGATTTCTTTTTTTATTTTTTTTTAGTTCTTAATTTTTAATATTTCTTTTGATGAAACGGTTTGAATTGAAATTTTTTAAATTTGAGTTCACAAGTTTAAACTTAAATTTTTCATCTCAGTTTTATTTTTTTCTAAAAATCAACAAAAATTATAACTAGTTTTTAAAAAGTCAACCAATTCAAATTAAAAAATTTCAACTCAAACTATTTTATTAAACACACACTAAAAATTAATTATAATTTTTATTGATTTAAAAAAAAGAGAAAATTTAAAATGAAAAATTTGAGTATAAAATATATCATGAAACAGAGCGTAAGTTTGTCGTTTTCTTGTTTCTCTGAATTTGTTTTGTTTTGTTTTGTTTTTTTGTTCTTTCTTTCCATTTTCTTCTCTGCTTTTCTTTTCTTTTTCTTTTTGTATCTTTCCTCAACTTATCCAAAAAAAGATGAAAAATAATCCCAATCTTTTTCTGGTGACCACAAATTTTCCACTAGGCACAATGATATGAGGGAATC
Source organism: Ficus microcarpa (assembly GCA_025413485.1). Classification (NCBI taxonomy): domain Eukaryota; kingdom Viridiplantae; phylum Streptophyta; class Magnoliopsida; order Rosales; family Moraceae; genus Ficus; species Ficus microcarpa. The sequence goes on along the minus strand of JAINRI010000173.1, from coordinate 19,360 downwards.
GATCTGACAGTTTATTCAATTAGTATTTCAACAAACCTTCTCAGCCGAAAGTTACTTTAACTACTTTTGTCGTATTAAGACAATCAAAGCTAAGAAGAAATCCCCTTAATTGAATTTTTTTTTTTTTAATGAATGAAAGCACCTTTATCGATGAGTATTCATTGATGTTACGCGAAATGCATAGGTGTTTGATGCGTGTAAAAAGCATATTTAAATCACCCAATAAGCAATTTTTTTAAAATTTTTTATTTTTAGTGGAATTGTGGTTACTTTTGAGCCGTAGAACCCTCTCCCATCTCTATCAATATTGGCCGACAAGATGAGATAAGACAACAATGGGGTTTCTTCAAGAAGATTCTCTGCAGATCATGCTTATCTTTTAGAAACAACACATATCAAGGATCTGGATCTGAAAAAAGAAATCTCAATTTCACAGACTTCAGACCATTAAACTCTTTCTTGGTTCAATTACACTTTCAACATGGAACTCAAATTACCCTCTTTCTCAGTCCTCTTCACCTTCTTCCTCTTTGTGTTTATGGTGCTAAACATACTCATCAAAAGAGCTAAAACCATAACCTCAGCTTCAAAACTACCGCCGGGTCCATGGAAACTACCCCTTCTCGGAAATATTCACCAGCTTCTCGGCTCTGGCTCTTTACCGCATCGTGCGCTTAGAGACTTGGCCGAGAAACATGGACCGTTGATGTACCTGAAAATCGGACAAGTTCCGACCATAGTAGTTTCGTCACCGGAGTTTGCCAAGGAAGTGATGAGAACCCATGATATCATCTTCGCATCCAGGCCTCGAAATCTGACCTCGGAGATCTTGTTATACGATTCAACAGACATTGTCTTTGCTCCGTATGGTGAGTACTGGAGACAACTGCGAAAGATTTGTATGCAGGAGCTCTTGAGCACATCAAGAGTTGAATCTTTCAGACCCGTTAGAGAGGAAGAGATGCTTCGTCTCGTGGAATCGATCGCTTCAATAGCCGGGTCAGCCATCAATCTTACCGAGAGGATTAAGTACTCGACGTACAGCATAACATCGAAGGCGGCCTTTGGCAAGAAAAGCGAAGACCACCAGGAGTTCATATCGACTGTGGAGGAAGCTGTAGAAGAATCCGGAGGCTTTGATATTGTAGATTCGTTTCCTTCGCTTAGTTTTCTTGCCGCAATCACTCGCGCGAGGCCTAAACTCGAGTCGATCAAGCGAAGGGCTGAGAGGATAATGGAAAAAATAATCAAGGAACACGAAAACAAGAAGCCTGCAGCAGAAAATACTGAAAGTCAAACAGAGGAAGATCTGGTTGATGTTCTTCTAAAATTTCATAACAATGGTGAACATGGATTCTCCCTTACAACTGACAATATCAAAGCAGTCATTTGGGTAAGTATATTCAATCTCTGCCACATTATATCGACAAAGACAAAAAAAAAAAAAAAAAAAAAAAAAAAAAAAAAATCATTTTCTGTGTTCTGTTCACCAACATGACTAATTTTTTTTTAAGTAGTTTTAATTTTTAATGATTATTACATAAATAACACTATTTAGTGTAATTTTCAGGACATCTTTTCTGCTGGTAGTGAGACATCTGCTACAACTGTAGACTGGGCAATGACGGAATTGATAAAGAATCCAAGAGTGATGACCAAAGTTCAAAATGAGGTAAGAGAAGTCTTTTGTAGAAAAGGGTCCGTCAATGAAACATCTATTAGCGAGATGAAATATTTGAAATTAGTTGTTAAGGAGACAATGAGGTTACACCCTTCCATTCCTCTTTTACTTCCAAGAGAATGTAGGGAAAAGTGTGAGATTAATGGTTACGAGATACCTAAGAAAACTAGGGTCGTCGTTAACGCTTGGGCTATTGGGAGAGACCCAAGATTGTGGACCGAACCCGAGAGTTTTATTCCGGAGAGGTTTCTTGATAGTCCTAAAGACTACAGAGGAACAAATTTTGAGTACATCCCGTTTGGTGCCGGAAGGAGAATCTGCCCGGGCATGTCGTTCGGTCTGGTTAACGTTGAGCTTCCTCTTGCAATGTTGCTTTACCATTTTGATTGGAAACTCCCTGATGGAGTGAAACGGGAAGATCTGAACATGACCGAATCGTTCAGCGTAACAGTGAGAAGGAAAGATGATTTGCAGTTGATTCCTATTGTTCATGATCTGTCTCCTATTCAGCAGATATAAGAACGTATTTCTCTATAGTTGCTGAAAAAAAAAAAAAAAGAAGAAAGAAGAAAGAAAAAGAAGAAGAAGCTGTTCTGCTTCCCCTGTTTTGGTCTCTGCTCTGTTTTTATTCGTGGGGTTTTTGTGCTTTTATCCCTAGAAATATTTTCAAATTGCTAAGTTGGCATTCGAACTTTCAATTTTGATTGATTACTCCTGCATTTAATGATGTGTTGCAAAATACCTCCAAATCAATGACGGCTTTGAAATTTTGAAAAGAAATAGCTCGTGCAAATCTTGCAAGCTTACTGTGAAGTACATCTCCACATAGCATACACGAGGATGATTATGTACAAATTTTAACAACTATCATCAATTTTAAAAAGTACATTACTTTGTTTTTCAATTTTCCTTTTTGCTGGAGTAGGTGATCATTGTCCTCTTCTTCGAGGCTGTTGTGGTTATAATTATTTTTATGTTGTTGTATTTATAAGAATAATTTGTCTAAATAGTCCATAAACTCTTTCAAATGTAATAATTTGATTTATATTCTTTTTCTTTTTCTTTTTTGGCTGAGATGATCATAAACTTCTATTTTCTTGACCATTTCAGTCATTTTCATAAAACAACTAATAAATTGATCATGTGAGAAGCATGGTCATGGTTTTTGAAGGTCAAAATTCATTATATCTAAAATGAATGAATAATCATATTTTATGAATTAAAAAAGTGAATATTATGTCATGTCAAGATTTACCTACTAAATTAAATTTAATAGTCTTACTACAATTTTAGGGAAAAAAAAAAAAAAAGAAAGGCTCAGGGGAGTGCTCGTGCACCTTCCCACTCAATGGGTAATTACCCACTAAGCAAGGCAATGAGCTTTAAAAATAATATAATTATTATTATGGGAAGGAGTGCCGTGCAGCCTTTTCTTTGCTTAGTGGGCCAGCGCTGGCCCACTGAGCAAAGCAGGCAGGCAGTGCTTGCTGCCAGTAAACTGGCGTTGATAAAAAAAAAAAAAAAAAAAAAAACTTGTTTTTTTCTTCAAAAAATAGGCTACACAAGAGGGGGGTTCTTGAAAATTCAAAACTAAACAAGCAAAATAAAAATGAAAAGATAAGAAAGAAAAAATGATTACAATGACAATAAACTATTTGAATGACTACTCACTAAAACTACTTAGAAATACATGAAGAACCACCAAAACAACCTCCCAACTTATACTCTTCAGCTAAGCACGTTTTTGGGGAGATTAAAATATGAAAAAATTCAATTTGTAACCCACAATAAGGCTTGGTTATAAAATAATTTTGAGATAAACCAAAAACCACTATCTTCTCTCAAAAAAAAGAAAAAAAAAATCACTATACAAGCAAAGAAAAGTTTCCTCTCTTCCCCCCTTCATTGTGGATGAAATTTGTAGCTAAGGGAAGCCAAAAAAATATTCTTTATCTCCTTCCATCCACTCCCAAGATCGTTTTTTAACAAGGAGGAAGAGTCGTTCCAAGTACTTTCTAAGGTAAAAACCTATATTTTTTCACTTGTTTCTTAGAAAGAAAAATGATGTTTTAAAAATGTTTTTAAAGTTATGTTTTATTTCCATTCTAGCCCCCTAATTCAAGGATCTAAGAGTTATTCAAAACCTTCAAGAGGAACTAAGAACCCACTACTTTTCTTAGGTGTAATTGACTTGTAAACTAGTGGTTGCCAAGTTTTTGATAACTTTTCTTTCAAAATGTGTTCTTATAAAAGTGAAAATCTTGGCATGGTAAATGGTTAAAACATTGTTTTGCTACCTAATGAGATAATATAGGCACTTGCCATGATTTAAAATAGTTAGAAAACATGATTTGTGTATGAAATACGATGACAAGTATGTTTCTGTGATTTTTATGGTTATATGATATGAAATGAATATTGATGTATGAGAATATGAGATTATGATATGTTGATATGTTATGTTATTTGTTTAATGGAAGTATGAATGATGAGGAAAATACTTTGACATCACAAATAGGCTAGAATAAGAATTAATAACCATAAAAATACCAAAAATAACATTTTGGCATAAATATTAATAAATTGGAAAATGATATTTTGAGTGGGATTTTTATACTCATGTACAAGGACAAAATATTACTCTTGACATGAGCAATAAGAAGAGCTCAAGTTTGGTCAGAAATAAAAATGTCAAAAATGACGATTTTGCCCTCAGGGGTAAGATTGTAATTTCACCAGCCTAGAGACTTTATTTGAATCCAAAACTTTTTACTCTTGATTAGAGACTTAAAATAGACCTTGTGTCAAATTTTGGTGATAAATGGATAAGAAATGACCTAAACACCATTTTTGGGGTCAAAACATAAGAATAGAAAATTTTAGGGTAAAAAATATAAATAATAAATAAATAAATAAACCTGTTAAAAATGAGTATTGATCCTGTGAGAACATTTTATAAGGACATTAAGTATAAAAACGTGAACCCATGAGGTATTGGGAACTAATTGGGGTTAAATAAGGACCAAAATGCAACAAAGTAAATAAATAACGAGTCAAATTATAAAATCTGCTTAGACTAAAATTAGACAAAATCTTTTTCACCCTTAAAATAATATATTAAGCTAAATAAATATAAGAAATAATATGGTTTATGTTATAGTCAAATATACGACCTTAAAAGACATAAAGGGGGCTTAAATGTAATACTTTTATTTGATTGTGTTTAGAAATGTAATAAGTTACGAAATCCATTTTGAGAGCTTAGGGGTACTGTAAACATTATTTTAAGGCTCTAGGATAAATTTTTAAAAGCCATCCGATAGGTCTAGATTAAAAAGGGTATGTCTAGTGGTAAAATTATAATTTTATCAAACTAAGGGGTAAAATAGTAATTTGATGGAGAGAATGTTTTGGGCTGTAGGTAGAGGTTTTGTGGACCTAAAAAACGGCAAGAGAGATTACTAAAAGCTAAGGTCAAAAGATTTAACAAGTTTTAAGCTTAAAAATGCTTGGATCACCAAAATAAGGGTAAATTAGTATATTAGTACCCAATGGCTCGGTGATGAGAAATGAACCCACCACTAGGCTTGCTGAGATGCCATATAATTGTTGGCCAAAACTTGATAAAGACAACATAGTTTAATAGGCCTTAACGGGTCTAAAACAATAATAAGGCCAAAACACTATTTGGAAATGATTTAAGCCAATTACAAAAAAATGGGTCACAACAAACCTAATAAGCCAACAACCCACAAAGATGGCCCAATATGATGTTGGAAGACCATGGTTATCTATGATCACCTAATGGACTCAAATATGAATAAAGTGGAATTAAGTGAAATAATGAATTAGGAATTAAATATGAAATAATTAATTCACTAATAGGTTAATAATTAATTAATTTAAAATTTAAAATTAATTAATTATTAATTAAGAAATTAATTTATGATAATCATCTAATTAATAATTAAGGTTGTTATTCTTTTAAGTTAAAAAAAAAAACTTAGAGATAAATTAATAATTAAATCGAAATCGAAATTGATTATTAATTAAGAGAACACCTATCCATAATAAAAAATGATTCAAAAACCTTATTCTAATCATCAGATGTTAATTTAAAATTAGGACACCGTATTGACTTGAGGGTAGAGCCAGAAACAATCTACGCAGATACACAATTACGCGATTTTCTGTAAGTACAGACCCCACCTATAGTGTGGTTGTTTATACGATTTGCACGATGTAAGCTCGATGTTTATTTTTGATGATATGATATGATGCCATGATAACGTGTTTAATGACACATTTTACGAAAGTATGTTATGATGATGTGTTTATTTACATGCTTTCCTAAAGTATGTCATAATGATGTATTTACATACTCACTTTATTGAACATGTTATTCTTGCATGCTCATCACATGGCTTAATATTTAAGAGAGTGAAACTAATGATGTGTCATACCAATCTCTGACCGAATGGGAGGATATTCACCTCTGGCCGAATGAGAGAAAATAATGATTAATAAAGTTAAAGTTATGATATTGAATACTGACGAATTGAGTCACTCCCCCGTCTTCCCCATTTAAGGTCGTGCGCACCCCGGTATGAATAATTACTTAATCTACCATGCATTTTCAATTGCATGCATTTGTGGGATTTCACGTCTATGCTTACTAAGTTTATCTCACCCCTTTATGTCTCTCACTGTAGATAATTTAGGCAAGTTACCTATGACATATTAAGTATTGATGGATTGGCAGTCCGGATGCGTGATGGGTGAAAGTATGATAGGTTCTATAGATGCCACCCGCATTTTTATATTCCGCGTATGTTTTTGAGGATTTATTGAATGTTATTTTGATGTTAGTACATTTTAATACTTAGGTATGAAAGACTTAATTAGGCATTTGCATGACTAAGTCTGAAATGTTATGTTAGTATGTTTTATTTAAAACTAATTCTAATTATTATGATTTTTAAAGAATCACTTCTTTTGTAAATAAAGTTTTCAAAAAAAAAAAATCCTCGAAATTTTGAAGACCTAGAAATGAAATAGTAAAAATTTAAATAAAATGAAAAACCAAATAAGTAAGTTTTAAATGACAGTCTGAGAGGTGAGGTCGTCACAAAGGGGAAAAACCAAATTGCGGGGTGGGGGGGTGAAACTGAGAGAGAGAGACGGAGGGGAGAGAGATGGAGAGAGAGGAGGGAGGGACTTTTGGGAGATAGAAGGGTATTTTTGTCATTTACTACAAAATGATTATTTGAGTAAGATTATGTTAGAAATTTAATGAAAATGACTGAAATGATCAAGAAAATAGAAGTTTAAGGTCATCTTGACTAAAAAAAAAAAAAAAAAGAACAGAGACTAAACTGTCACATTTGAAAGAGGTCATGGACTATTTAAGCTAATTAGTAAATTATAAATATTGTTTCTCCGTAATGTCGTCGTTTTCCAATTTTTTTGCCGTTAATTTAGACTGTTGTTGCTTCCTGGGTTTTCTTTTGTGGGTAGTATATATGTTGTTGACTTGCCATTTTGGTATTATTATTATTATTATTATTTTTTGTATGGTTCTTGTCGTTTTTCTAGTTGGCTTACCTCTTCCTTAGTTGTCGTTTAATGGGTCTTTTCTGTTTTACACTTGATGTCGTTCTCTAATATATGCCATTTTTTATTGTCGTTTTTCTGTGATGGTCATGTTCTCTGCCCCTACCGAACTAGACCGTTGAACCTAAACAAACGGTAGATAAAATAACACGCCTAGTATATGACCCTTTTTTTTTTTAATTTTATTTATTATTATTATTATTATTATTATTATTATTATTTTAGTTTTAAATAAGATCTGAGGTGTTGTTCAAATTTTTCTTTTTTTCTTTTTTAAATTAGTGGTGTAAAAGAGTAAAAAGTTGAAGCTTGTGTGTGTGTGTGTTTTTTTTTTTAATTTTTAAAATTTTACTTATTGGATAATTGAAAGGTCGTTTGGTTGCTAGCTGGTTCATTTTTTTAATGTTATAAATTAATATACACATTATAATTGGGTCAATTTGGCCACCTAGAAAAATTTTTAGGTTATCAAACAATGGGTTTATATCAGAAGGGAGGGGTTTTAACACAAATTGTAAAACAAATTAATTGCTTATAATTTTTATATAATTTTTCTTATGAAATCATATATTCGATCCATTAGAACAACTTTTACAGCAGGTCAGAGTTCCTTGTCGTTACTTTTTTTTTTTTTTTTTTTTCCTTGGCTATCTTTACTTTTAATGTCATTTTTATGATACTCTTGTCGTTTTCTTAGTTGTTGCACCCTTTGTTTTCCTTCTCATCATATTGTTTTTTATGTTGTTTCTTTTTATTGGTGTCGTCTTCCATCTTCAGAGCTGATTTCATTTCCCAGATCGATATATATATATATATATATATATATATTTTTTTTTTTTATCCTGATGTCATTCTTTTACTTATTGATGTCGTTTGCCGGCTCATGTACCGTTTTATGATGTTTCTGTACAAGTGCATCTATAGACATCTGTGAATAGAGTAAATTTACAAATTCTGTATGGTTAAAAAAGAATAAAAAAAGGCAGTAGCAAATTTGGAAGAGATAATTTTAAGTTTGTGCCTCCTACATGATTTTCTATGACTCTCATGACAAATAACACTTAATATTCTACTTCATAAAGTTGTGAACAAACTTTATTTTCTGCTGAAAAGAGAGAAAATGGAAACAAAGAGTTAAAGATCAGGTACTACTTGGGGAACATAGAAACAAACTATTCCGTTTTCATTCCGACTTTGAAACGGGTGAAGGATTGTAGGCTTGAGGAATCAAAAACAGATCATCTTTTCTTCTGACCGCCGATCCCAAAGCCTCAGTCATGTCTAGATCTTCATGTTTCATTCCATCAGGGAGTTTCCAATCAAAATGGTATAGCAACGATGCAAGTTGGAGTTCCACATTGCTCAAACCAAATGAGATGCCCGGACATATTCTCCTTCCGGCACCAAACGGGATGTACTCGAAATTTGTTCCCTTGTAGTCAATAGAACTATCAAGGAACCTCTCTGGTATAAAGCTCTCGGGTTCAGTCCAATATCTAGGATCTCTTCCAATCGCCCATGCGTTAACTATGACGTTGGTTTTCGCAGGTATCTCGTAACCGTTAATCTCGCACTTCTCACTGCATTCCCTTGGAAGTAACAATGGAACAGCAGGATGTAATCTCATTGTCTCTTTAACAACACATTTGAAATATGTCATCTCACTAATTCCGGTTTCGTCAACTGACCCTTTTCTGTTAAAGACTTCCCTCACCTCATCCTGTACTTTTTTCATCACTCGTGGATTCTTTATTATTTCTGCCATTGCCCAGTCAGTAGTTGTAGCGGCCGTCTCTCCTCCAGCAGTAAAGATGTCCTGAAAGGTAAGTAGTGTAAATTCAAATTAATATGCTTGAAAAATTGCATTTAATCTTACCATAATGAAAAAGCAGGTAGAAGTTTATTAATGGTCCTAAAATTGAACAAAATATTTTTTTTTTGTTTTTATTAAGAATTCTTAGGGCATCCCAAGTTGGAACCTTTAATAATTTGGATCTAACTCCTGTATCCTCTTATTCATGTCTAATTCATATTCCTCTAATAATGTTATGACACGTTAATTAAAGATGTATACTTAATTTCAATATCATAACAAATCAATTAAAAGATTATGTTAGTTACACAAGTGTCATATTATTATTAGAGGGATATGAATGAGAACAAAAATAAGGAGACATATGAACTAAATCCTTGTAATTTTTTATGCAGGGGAAATGGAAAGTTCAAGCCAAATCCATAGCTAAAGGAGAGAATCCCCAAAATAGGAGAGAAGAACAACTCTAATTTCCACAATGCCAATATTCCAGTTTGACCAAAACAGAACATCCAGGAGAGCCAATCAAAACGACAATGAAAAGGCTAGCTGAACTCCCAAAACGACAATGAAAAGGCTAGCTAAACTCTCAAAACGACAAACAACAGGCAACCACATTAGACGACTACATAAAACATAACAAACGACATTAAAGGACAAGGAAAATTAAACTGACTTAATAAAATAATAAACGACAATGTCCATAAACCAGAAACTCTTTAGACCAGCAACATCAAATTCCATCCTATATCAAGTCACTGTAAATTGTGTAGGACTAAAAGTAAATCTACAAAGCGTTCACAAACAACTTAGAGAGCAAAACAATGCAAAAGAAAAAGGGAAAAAAAAAAAAAAGAAAAAGAAAAAGGCAGAGTGCTTGCTGTATTTAATTATGTAGAAAATTATTTTACTTACCCAAATTACTGCTTTTACATTGTCACTTGTCAAGGAAAACCCAAGTTGTTCGCTGTTGCGCTGAAATTTCAGGAGAACATCTACCAGATCTTCGGTTTTCCTAGCTTTCTCTTCTTGCGTTTCCTCTTTGTGTCTCTGGATGATGATTTCCGAAACCCTCTTCGCCCTTTGCTTCAACTTCTCAAGTTTAGGCCTCTCGCGGCTGATCACGGAAAGAAACCCGAAAGAAGGAAACAAATCGGCAAGACAAAAACTTACTAATGCCTCCGAAGCTTCCCCCACTATCGACATGAACTCTTCATGGTCCTTTCTTTTCTCGCCAAACGCCGCCCGCAAAATGATGCTATATGTTGTGGATTGTAATCGCTTACTGAGATTTACAGCTGATCCAGCATTCGAAGCGGTCCATTCTACAAGATTGGACACCTCTTCTTCTCTAACGCGTCTGAAGGATTGAACTCTCGCCGTGCTCAAGAGCTCCTGCGTACAAATCTTTCGCAGATGTCTCCAATACTCGCCATATGGAGCGAAGGCAATGTCCGTGCAATCATACAACAAGATTTGCGAGTAAAGAAGCCGGGGCCTAAATGCAAAAATAGTGTCATGGGATCTCATCACCTCCTTCGCAAACTCCGGTGATGAAACTACGACGGTTGGAACTTGTCCAACCTTTAAGTACATAAAGGGTCCGTGTTTCTTCGCCAAGTCGCTGAATGCACGATGAGGTAAAGAACCGAAAAGCTGGTGCAAATTGCCTACAAAGGGTAGCCTACATGGTCCCGGGGGTAGTTTCGAGACGGTTTTCGCTCTTTTCAAAAGTATGTTGAACACCATAAACACAAAGAGGAAGAAGGTTAAAAGGACTGCGATAGAGGGTAGTTCGAGCTCCATGTAGAAAGTGTAGTAAAGTAGCTGGAACTAAGAGGCTTATTGGTTGAAATTTGTAAAATTGTATATTTTTTTGCTCCCATATAAAAGATCGTTTATGTTTTGATCCAGATAAATAGCCTTGAAGTGAACTGCGTCAGATAAAACTTTTTGTGATTGTATTTCTTTGACCAATTTGACTTGAAGTTTGGTCAGTGGCCGGCCCGTGACTCCTGTCTTGTCCTTGTCTGGATTTTCCGCCTTTTTTTTTTTTTTGTTTGAATAAGATTTTTCCACGTTTAGAAATAGGACATAACTGTGGTTGAATAAGATTTTGCTGATAAGTTTAATAAGTTGGTTGAAAATAAAAATTTTAAATTAGTGTTAATTAATTTTTTAAAAATTAATTATAAATTTTATTAATTTTTTTAAAAATAAAGATTAAGATGAAAAAATACAGTTTAATTAGAGTTAAATTGAAATAACAAATGGAGTATTTGTTTTGTTTTGTTTTTGTTGTTGTTGTTGTTTTTTTGGTTTTTTTTTTTTTTTGGGCTTTCCATTCAGCAATTGCTTCTTCAGCAGCTTACTCTGACCACAACTCTTTCCTCTCTCTATCGTTGGACAGTAGAATAGAAAAGTCATCGGAATTGCTTCTAGAAAATTCTCTTTAAGCCAACTCTCTGTGTGTCTCTGTCCCTCACACACACACACACACACACACACACACATATATATACACATATATATTTTTTTTCTTAGGTCAATTGATATCATGACAAGATTAAACATTCCAATTAAAATGGCATTTGGAATTGAAAACCTACTGACGCTATAAAGGTCAAGCCGAAATTGGTATCATTGTAAAACAGTTCCAATAATATACCTTATTAAAATCCTTACAAGTCAAATCTAGAGGGAAAAACTTAGCTAGGGAAATTTTCCTAAGGAAATGAAAATAAACCCCGCAAACAAGCATCATCGAGAAAACTTGTAAAAAGAGAGCAGAGACATGCCTTGCCAAACCGATTAGTGAACAAACTCCGATGCAGTAGACCACCGATGGAAGCTACTATCATGAAACTCGAAAAGAAGCGAATTTATCCGCCGTATAATTGCCTTTGCGAAGAAGGTCATAGACATCATGAAGAAATGAATGAAGGTGTTAGAAATAACGGACATAATAAGAGCCAATCTACCATCAATGAAAAGTGACGTCCCTTTCCACAGTGATAACTTAGACTTGATACGACCTGCAACAAGTTGAAGAAGATATCTAATTGGTTTTCACTTAAAGAGAGTCACTCCCAGCTATAAGTGAAAGGAAAAAAACCTTGATCTAGGGACCAAACAGGAACTAATGAATTAACCCTGTTACGCTGTAATTTGTTCTCAAAATATACTTGTGATTTGTCCACACTCACAATTTGTCCAGAGGTCTCACCATAAAATTGAAAAGCCTGCCGCAAAGTAGACATAATCCTTTTACTTGGTTTATAGAAAATCATGATTTCATTGACATAAAAAAGATGGACAAAGTCACAACCCGTCTATTTGTAGAGGAAGGATGCAAATTCCCATAATCCACCAGTCTCGCGGGGGGGTTTTCGGGGGTTTAATCCTTAAAATTTTCTTGAATTGGTAAGTTTCCATTTGAACTTACAATTGGTATGTTTAATATTTACTTAAACAAAAAAGTCTCTCACCTAAATATATTTAATTAGAAGAAAAAAATTAGGACTCGGAATGACAAATTTTGACATTTTTTTAAGCTAAAAGACTTTAAAAAATGATATGTATGTATTCCAAGACGGACGAGTGTAATATGAATCCAAAACAATCTATTAATACAAATATATAAACTCTAAAGCTCTACACAAACAAATTTGATAACCCAACATAAGCACGCTCACAAATGGTTCATACGATAAAACACCCCCTTAGTGCTTGCCTGCATGGCTCAGTGGGCCTGCTGCCCACTGAGCAAGGGGAGGGGTGCCATCCCCTTAACCCATATTTATTTAATTTTTTTTTTCTGGCAGTAGGCTTAAGCCCACTGCCTTACCCAGTGGGTAGGGGGCGTGCATGAGCACTCCCCCCTAATGCCCTTTTTTTTATTTTATTTTTGTTTTGTTTCTGTTTTTTTGTTTTTTTGAAAAAAAAAAAATAGGATTGTTAAATTTAATTTAATGGATAAATTTTGATATGACATAAAATTCACTTATTTAATTTATAAAATTATAATTATTCATTCCAAATAACTGCTTTAACATTGTCACTTGTTAAGGAAAACCCAAGATGATCCCTGTTGCAGTGGAATTTCAGAAGAACATCAACCAGATCTTCGGTTTTCCTAGTTTTTGTTTCTTGCATTTCCTCTTTGTGTTTCTTGATGATGATTTCCGAAATCCTCTCCGTTCTTTGCTTTATCTTCTCAAGTTTAGGCCTCTCGCGATTGATCACGTCAGGAAACTTGAAAGATGGAAACAAATCGGCAAGACAAAAACTTCCATATACTTCTGAAGCTTCCCCCACTAGTGATATGAACTCGTCATGGTACTCGTTTTTCTCACCGAACGCTGCCCGCGAAATGATGCTATATGTCGTGGATTGTATGCGATTAGTGAGAGTGATAGCGGATCCAACATTTGAAGCAATCCAATCAACAAGATTGAACACCTCTTCTTCTCTAATGTCTCTGAAAGATTGAACTCTAGCCGTGCTTAAGAGCTCTAGGACACAAATCTTTTTTATCTGTCTCCAATACTCGCCATAAGGAGCGAAGGCGACGTCCGCACAATCATACAAAATGATCTGCGAGAAAAGAAGCCGGGGTCTAAATGCAAAAACAGTATCATGGGATTTCATCACCTCTTTCGCATACTCCGGTGATGAAACTAAGATGGTTGTAACTTGTCCTAACTTTAGGTACATAAAGGGTCCGTGTTTCTTCGCCGTGTCTCGGAATGCATGATGGGCTGGAGACCTGAAAAGCTGGTGCATATTTCCCACAAGGGGCAGCTTCCATGGTCCCGGGGGTAGTTTTGAAGATGAGCCTGCGGTTTTCGCTCTTTTCAAGAGTACGTTCAACACCATAAACACAAAGAGTAAGAAGGATAAGAGGACTGAGAGAGAGGGTAGTTTGAGCTCCAAGCAGGAAGTACAGTAGAGTTGCTTTGAACTAACAGGCTTATTGGTTGAAATCTGTGAAATTGTGATTGTTTTTCTTCGTAAAAAGATCTTTGGTTTTTTGTTGTCTTGTTAAATTGTGCTCGTGAATTGGGAAGATAAGATTCATGTAATTTGGTCCAAATTTAAAAATTTTTTGACCAATTTGCCATGACGTTTGAGTAATATCGGCCTGTCTTGTCTTCGGTCCCACGTCTAGAAATGAATAGCACCGTGGTTGAATAAGTCAATATATGCCAAGTCAGTCAATATTTTAACCTCAAGTGAAGTTGATAGGAATAAACTATGATATTATTATTTTACTGCATTGATCATTCAACAGTATAATTTATAAGTATACATATGTAGTTATAAATTAGATCATTCAAAAGCCAATCTAACGGCTATAATATCAGTACTTAACAACTTGATGACAAAAAAAAAAAAAAAAAAGGACAACTCGATCGCATTAAATAATTGATGTTTGGTATATGTCAGGTTTCATCCAATAAATTAGTGTCATCTTTGTTGTTTCTCAAATTTATCTGAAAACGACAACTTCTTTTGTCTTCTTCATTAGTTTACTTCTTTAATATTTTCTATTTTTGTGATATACGCCTAACTAAATGACAAAACCACTTATCCAGTATAGTTTTTGTACATGCATCTGGAACCTATGACGATATATAGAGGGACATGTCGTGTAATTTATTTTGGACCGTGAAAGATTGATACGGCTGATTGAGTTAGAGGGCTTTCAAGTTGGTAGGGCCCAACCCGCCTAATCGGTATTGCACCGTTTAATTTAGCGCCCCTCTAACACTCTCTTCATTTTTTCATCTCATTAAGATTCATTTAAATAAAAGGAGATAAGTCTACAAGTAGAAACAAAAGGAAGTGACAGTTACGCGCGCAAGCACCGAAAACAAATGCTTAATATTTAAGCTACTATATTAAATAATTGTTATAGGGCAAGTGTAGTAGGTCTACTTGACTTTTATGAAGATTGCATCTGTTATGCACATGAACGAAGCCAATAAATTTATTTAGGTGGATTTTAATAAGCCAAATCGTAAACTAAATTAATAGTCTAATAAACAATTAAACTTTAGGGACTTCTCTTAAAAAAAAGGTTATATACAAGAACGTTATAAATTTGATACCTCCTTATATCTTTGCCCACCATGATATTAAAGTTGATAATTTTACTATTTCATAGCATTAAAATTATCAATTTTAATATTAAAATAGACAAAATGATAAGGAAGTACTCAAAACATGACACTCTATCTAATTTTCTCAGGAAAAAAAAATACAGAAAGAGAGCTAAAAGAGAAGAAATGGAGGGGAATTTATAATTTTTCGAAAAAATTTATTAGGCCAATTCCATGGTAGCTACGTCTCGTATTTATCGAGATTGCCAACTCTAGTTTTGTTTTGTTTTGTTGTCTTTTTGTTTTTGTTTTTTTGGTTGAAATTGTCAAAGTAGACCCGTTATCTTAGAACTAGAACAAGTGACGCTTCCATAAGCAACTCTTATTTATTTATTTATTTATAATATTCTAGAGTTTTATTCCGGAAGTTTGTTATTATTTTTGGTTCTGTTATATGTAGATGTGTGAAAATTAATCCAGTAATAAGCATCATTTTGAATGACTGCGTAACCTAATACGAGTATGTGATTGTAGTTGGAAGAGTTGATTTTTTCTTCAAGGCATTTCATACCCCCATTTTGTTTAATCTCCCAACTGATTCCCATTATCAAAAAGGAGTGTTTACATGACTAATAGCAACTCTAAATTGTTGTAATCTATTGTATGAAAAACTCTATCTACTTAATGATGAATAATGGGGAAACTTTTAAATATCCTGAGTTATTCTAAATTTTGAGGACGAAACTTTTGTAAGGTAAGGTGATTGTAACACCCTATTTTTCTACTTAAAAGTAAAATGTGAGGTTGGAGTAGCTCGGTACGGATGTGTGCATGGTGGTAGAAACGGAATATTGGAGTGACGCATTCTGATTTTTTTTAATAAATTTTGATGAAGTTATTTATAATTCGGCGAATTTAAAGTTAATGGTTTATATGAATTTCTGAAAACAAAAGATTTTTAGTTAAGATTAAGGTTTTTAGTACTATTGCATTTACTAATCTATTTATAAAGTTTAATTTTTTAAATTTATTTATAAGTCACATTTAAAAAGAAAATCCATTTAATGTCTTTTTTTTTAACTTATATTTTAAAATCTCTTATAAATAATGGATGTCATGAGACGGTAACTGTGATATCTCATGAGGGGCCGTTATAGAAACTGCCTTCTATTTTGATTTAGGCTCATGTTCTTGTCTTTTGCTCCCCCGTTCTTAACTCTTTTGTACTTTTTTTTAAGTAATCAATAGTATTGAGTTTAGAAATTGACATAAAATAAGATTATCAGTCAGTGTCAATCTAATGAAGATGTATTAGTTTGATATTAGTTATTTTGTTCCTGTTGATAGTTTCCGGGTGCAAGTCGTTTTAAGATTTTCCTGTATATTGTGCATTTATAGACATCTTTGGCGTAGAGTAAATTTAGAAAATCTGTGTACAAAAAAAAATTTAACACATCCCAATGTTCGTTACATAAACTAATAAAAGATTATTACAATTGATAGAGATCCATGAGCAAACAAAGAGTAGAACATCACAAAATAGCATGAATTATGATTACAACATCTTTGCAAGACAGCAGAAGAGTAACCTCGGAAAGTTGAAACATGTCAAAACAAACGATACGTAACGCACTTCATAAACTTGAGAAAGATATAGTACACAAAGAAATTCCACTAACAGAAACATAACACAAGTTACTCCAATTTCATTCTGTCTTCGCAGCATGTGAAGGATTGTAGGAAATAGGAATCAAAAGCAAGTTATCTTTTCTTCTTACTGCTGTGCCAATCGACTCAGTCATGTCCAATTCTTCATGTTTCATTCCATTGGGGAGTTTCCAGTCAAAATGGTACAGCAACAACGCAAGCTGAAGCTCAACATTGCTCAAACCAAATGAGATGCCCGGCATAATTCTCCTTCCAGCACCAACGGGATGTACTCGAATTTGTTCCCTTGTAGTCAATAGAACTATCTAGGAACCTCTCTGGTATAAAGCTCTCAGGTTCAGTCCAATATCTAGGATCTCTTGCAATAGCCCATGCATTGACTATAATCCTAGTTTTCACAGGTATCTCATAACCGTTAATCTCACACTTCTCACTGCATTCCCTTGGAAGTAACAAGGGAGCTGCAGGATGTAGTCTTATTGTCTCTTTTACGACACATTTGAAATATGTCATCTCACTAATGCTGGTTTCATCAGCCGATCCTTTTCTGTTAAAGACTTCCCCTCACCTCATCCTGTACTTTTTCATCACTCGTGGATTCTTTATTAGTTCTGCCATTGCCCAATCAGTAGTTGTAAGCAGCTGTCTCTCCCCACCAGAAAAAGATATCTAGAAGTTAAGGTGAAGGGTGTAAGTAATTCCAATTGAATATGCTTGAAAAAAAAATGCTTTGAATTCTGAACAATCAAAAGCAAGTAGAAAAGGCAAATATGTTTAATTTAATAGGAGTAGACATTGATCTATTTATTTATTATTATTATTTTTTTTTCTAAATTTGAACTGAGAGAGACCACAATATGTATGGAGAATCTTACAACATCCCAAGTTGGAACATACTAGAATTCTATCCTGTACATCAAATATCCCTCATTGTAAATTATATCAAAATTTTAGCAAATATATATGAGTTTAGAAACAAAATAGAGAGCAAAATAATTAAAAATAAACAGAACAAAACGAAAGGCAAAAAATTAAAAATAAAAATAAATATAAAAAAAGAGAGAAGAAAGTGAGTTAATTCTGAAATTACCGACATGTGGTGAAATTAATTCAGCAAAAAGTGATTATACTTACCCAGATTACCGCTTTGACATTATCACTTGTTAAGGAAACCAGATGATCACTGTTGTTGTGAAATTTTAGAAGTACATCTACCAGATCTTCTGTTTTCCTAGTTTTCGCTTCTTGAGTTTCCGCTTTGTGTTTCTTGATGATGATTTCCAAATGCCTCTCTGCCTTTGTCTCAGATTCTCGAGTTTGGCCCTCTCACGGCTGATCACCTCAAGGAAACTACCGAAGGACGGAAACAAATCCACAAGACAAAAACTTCCAAGTGCCTCTGAAGCTTCCGCCACTATCGATATGAAGTCTTCATGGTCCTTTCTTTCTCACAAAGGCTGCCCTCGAAATGATGCTGAATGTTGTGGATTGTATTCGCTTAGTGAGATTGATAGTAAATCCGACATTTGAAGCAACCCATTCCACAATATTAACACCTCTTCTTCTCTAATTCGTCTGAAAGATTGAACTCTCACTGTGCTTAAGAGTTCCAACACACAAATCTTTCGTACCTGTCTCCAATACTCACCATAAGGAGCGAAGGCAACGTCCGAAGAATCAAACAACATGATCTGCGAGAAAAGAAGCCGGGGCCTAAATGCAAAATAGTATCATGGGACCTCATAACCTCCTTGGCAAACTCCGGTGATGAAACTATGATGGTTGGAACTTGTCCAATCTTCAGGTGCATGAAGGGTCCGTGCTTCTTTGCTAAGTCTCTTAATGCATGATGAGGTAAGAACCGAAAAGCTGGTGCATATTTCCCAAAGGGGCAGCTTCCATGGTCCCGGGGGTAGCTTTGAGATGGTTTTCGCTTTTTTCAAGACTATGTTCAACACCGTGAACACAATGAGAAAGAAGGATAAAAGGACTGTGGGAGAGGGTAGTTTGATCTCCATGTAGAAAGTGCAGTAGAGTTGCTTGGGACTTACAGGCTTATTGGTTGAATTTTTTTGAAATTGTGACTCTTTCTCTTCATAAAAGATCTTTTGTTTATTATGGTCTAGACAAATTCGCTTCCGAATTGTGTCCGATGAGATTTGTAATTTTCTCTGGCCAATTTTCTTGAAGTCTGATTATTGCCCTGTCTCGTCTTGATGTGGAACAACATTGTCAGACGTCCAGAAATAGGATAGTAGAGTAGGTTGAATAGGCAATATTATTTGTCCCGTGAAAATAATCATTTTCACCTCAATGATAATACTTCTTTAGCATTTTCAATTTCTGCGACTTCGTGTGGTAACGCTTTTTGGTTTCTTTGTATCATACGTCTCATTGAATGACATAATGTAACGCCACCTAAGCTAGTAGGTCCATCGTCAATTACTCTTATCCGACTAGTCTAAAATGTGTTACTTCTCT